>CM035836.1:11772259-12053769 GCA_020510985.1 Pholidichthys leucotaenia
TCACACTGTAGCAAAAAACCCCGCGCCTCCCCCAGTTTACCAGTAAAGCGTGCGGGGGTTGGTACAGGAGTTAGGCGATGTGTGGAAGATGGGCTGGTTTGGCTAGTAGCCGCAGCTGCGGGTGCAGAAGGCGCCCCGCTAGCCGGGGAGAATGCCTGGTGACCTTCCAGGCGATCCAGCCGGCTGTTAATCTGAGTTAGTTGGTTTAAGATTACTGTCTGCTGGTGGGAAATCATGTCTACTCGTGCACTGAGTGTGTTAAAGCGGCGCGACAGCGCGCTGTCTGATGGGTCATCATGACGGAGTCGTACTGACATGATTTACGACCCAAGAGACAGACACTGACATGAGAGATACAGACAATTATCTTTATTGTGGGTTAATGAGTGAAGTGTGAGTGAATGTGTGAATGCTCGTCTGGCCACTGGAGCTGAGCCCGTCTTGTGGTAACCTGGCAACCCTGGAAAAACACAAGCACAAGGTTACTGTTGCACAGTAGCAATGTTCGGCGGATATGCTGCAGGGGCTTACTTGCAGGTGCCACAATGAGAGGCTGACTGACTCCTGGTGTCCATGCGACATCGTGCTCGTGGTGTCTGGTGCTGTGGAGGTGAGGAGGAGCTCCGTGAAGCGGAAGACGATGCCTCGTCAGCAGAGGAGGGTGGTCCGCCGCCAGGGAGGTCCACCTGTGCACAGAGGAAAAGGCTAGCAGAGGAATTGTGAAGAGATGGCTTACGTGGCCTGGTTTGGCAAAGCGTAGATTTCTTCACGAGAGGTCGAGATCTTGGCACGTTGCTTAGTGAGCGTGACAGACGACTCCGTGCTGAGGCGTCCGTGCGTTGGGCTTTTATGGCCCGCTGATTGCCACCTGCTGAAGTGAGCGCAGCTGATGTTGATGAAGCTGATGACGGCCTAGCGGCCATCATGACATGCACATTCTAAATAATCTGTAATTTGCTGCTGATTGGAATAAACAATTTAGTGATTTATTTGTTTGCATCATGATTTTCTATTTTGTCTCTTCAGACACCGGTGGGTAAAGAGTCAACAGTACGAACCATTTATCAGTGACTTTGAAAATAATGGCTCATTTTAAGAAAAGTAACCAACACAATTATTTGCTGAAGACTGTAAAAGAAAATAGAGACATCTGCAAAAGTACAAAGGTTTATTGTCAAAATTCCCAGGGCAATACTACATGAATACAAGTATAGTTCACTGTTGATGCAGAGAATATATATTTATACAGTATCTACATGTAGTCAGCAATACTCAATACGATATATTTCCAGTTAATCCATGTATTTCTCCATGTAACCTTGGGACTGCTTTATTTTAATTACTTCTAATCCTAGATCCATTTGTTTTGGCTTAAAATGCATCATAATTGCTAAATATATCTTATGCCCAACTCAGTACTGTTTACCTGTTGAAATATATATTTAACGGCTCATATGGCACCTGATCCATGTTTTGCCACGACACCACTGGCTGGAGCAGATAAATTCCATGACGTCTCAACAGTCTCTCCATGATTTTGACACAGATCATCTATTTTTACCTAACCATCTATTTGTCGAGAAAAGTAATTTTTGATATTCATGCGCTGTGAGCCAATAAATGATTAAAATCTAACAATACTTCACTGTCTGATTAATGATTCTGTATAATATATGGGTCTCACTTTCTGACAGGAGTGTCCAAAAATATTTAACTTTTGCATTATTTTTGGAGATTTATTGCTTCATGTTTTGATGTTGATTTTACTGAACAGGAATATGGCACTGCCTCACGGGGAGCGTAGCGCCGCCTCCAACTCCCTCCAAATCCCGCCTCCGACTCCCTCCTTCTCCCACCCATGCTACTGTGACCTTGTGCTGTGGAAAAACATGCGCGCCGAACTGTACTGTTCCGTTCCAGGCCAAACGAGGCCAAACTGTTCCAAATGGAAAAGTGCCTATAGAAGCCCCTTTTACAGACCCATAACAAAGATCATTGCTGATGCTTTTTGTGTTTTAGCACAAGTCTCATCCTGTTCATGTTTTCAGTGAAGTATTCAAATTACAGAGGTTAAAATCTCCAAATTTAAATTTTGGTTCCTCTGGGCAAAGTGTGTCAAGTTTATGTGACATCAGCAATCAGCTGAGCAGCAGCTGACACATTGATGTGTGGATGAATATCCAGTCATGTGAAAAAATTAGAACACCCCATTAAATATTCAATTCTTTATTCATAAATGTTCATATATCCAACCTTGTTTTTGTTTTTATTTGCCTTTTTTTAACATTTATTTTAGCAATTCTAAGTGGGAATGAATATGGGGGTGTCCTAATTTATTCATTATTTATTAGCGGCATCATCTGCCGCCTTGGGTGCCTCGCTGTACCGTCCAGCCATATTTCAGTCTTTGCATCCCCCAATCCCCCTTCAAATCACCTACTGCATGTCATCATATCGATCT
The DNA here is from genome assembly GCA_020510985.1 of Pholidichthys leucotaenia. NCBI lineage: Eukaryota > Metazoa > Chordata > Actinopteri > Cichliformes > Pholidichthyidae > Pholidichthys > Pholidichthys leucotaenia. The sequence continues at coordinate 11,774,721 of CM035836.1, forward strand.
AGCTATATATAATATTACGTACTTCTAATCAGAGAGCGGGAAGCCAACCACCGACCCGCCGATCAGAGGTAGACCACACTCTTCCCCTGCACCACAACCACAGTGAATGAGAGTTGATCTGAAAAGGTTTTGTTGGATTGGTCAACTCTTCCTTATCTGTAGACCCCTGGTACAGGGCTACAGCTGCTGTACCTATTCATAGTTTTTGATCACGTGACTTCCGGTGAGGTGAATAGGGATGAGAATCCTCCGTGGATCCGAGGAATTCCTCGGATTTGATCATGTCCAGGGTCATTCTCGTGAATCGTCTAAATTCGAGGAGAATTTTTTTTGGGGGGGGGGGGTCTGTTATGAGCGGCGAGTCGTATTTTCGATCGGCTGCTCAAATCCACCGCGCAGAACGCGCTACCCAGCGAGATCAGTAATGTAATGTAACAAGGCCACTGATTGGCTGATACTTATTGAAGCAACCAACAGACGATTTTGTTATTCCTTTGTCATATCCCACACACGGAGTGAAATGCAAATGGTGGACAATTCAATCAACCGAGTTTTCCCGATTTCGTGAAAATAGTGAACCTAAAACTCACGAAAGACAACAAAGCAAGAAGACAAAGGGATAAGGAACAAGTTTCGTTGGGAATGGCTCGAAAAAACTGCGTCAATGACTGTAAAGATCGGTAAAAATACCGAAGTTGTGGTTGAAAAAAATGGCCGACTTCATAGCGAAATGCGAAGTACAAGGGAAAGCCCAGTGTGTTTATTGTAACGATTTCTTGAGTTATGGATCTCGTGGTTGTGTTGCCTTAGTTGAACACTGTTCAAAACAGAAACATCTCAAAATTGTGGCTACAAGGAGATCGAACTACTCGCTCGTGCTGCGTTCAAAACGATCGATGGACACGGTTAAATTCAGATGCCAGTCAATCAAAGTTCATCACAATCGGCCCTGATTACAGCAATTAGTGATCAGAAGACACATTCCGAGGTAAGATTTTTTTCTCGTTATAAGTAATGTACTTGAGAATTTTTGCGTAATGAATTTGTTATGAAAGAGCATGTGTAAGTTGTGAAGTCATGCCTGTTTTGAAACACTATTGATAATTTGAAACACTAATTAAACATCTTTTAGGTTTTACTTACTATCTTAGATTATCTTTCAAATATTAAAATATACTAATATGCAACTTTTTTATATTCCTAGTAACACTAACAAATGCACACATTAATAAATCAAAATGCTTGTAGAATGTCAGTATATTTTAATAAATGGGTGATGGAATTTTGTTAATATTTATAATTTATTTTACTTGATTAAATTATTTTGTCTGTTCTGGAACTATGTAAATGTAATTCTGTGTCAGTTCTAGGGGCGGCAGTTTAGGGGGCAGCTGTTGCGCAGGTGTAGTGTGACCGACTACTGATCGGAGGGTCATGGGTTCGATTCCCACTCTGTCTGAAGTCTGCATGTCAAAGCGTCCTTGAGCAAGACACTGAATCCCCAGTTGCTCCTGGTGGCCAGGCTAGCGCCTGTGTGTGTATGGCAGCTCTGCCGCCATCAGTGTGTGAATGTGTGTGTGAATGGGTGGATAGCAGGATCTGTAAAGCGCTTTGGTCATCCAGAGATGAGAAAAAGCGCTATATAAGTGAACGCCATTTACCATTCTAAACATATTAAATAGTAGTAAAATATAATTTAGTATTATTACATCAACATACCATTCAGATATCATAAATTTACACATGTGATGCAGCAGCAGATTAAAAAGGTAAACTATAAATGCATTTGTACTTACTTTAAACTTTAAAGGCCAAATGTCACGTAATTTTTTTTTTCTAAATCACAACGAATTTAGATAAAATACACATAGCTTAAACCAAATATTCATACCGGAGACCATATCACCCACCCGTATTTACATAATTGCACAAAATACACCAGGTGAAGGCCCCACCTTGCTCGCTGGCTTGTGACAGCCAATCCAGACCACGCCCATGTTTTTGACGTCACAAGTTGTACCCTGGCTGCCCTGCCTATCCACATTCACACTTATCAACATTGGACAATCATGACGGAAAGTGACAGCGATTGTGAACAAATTAGTTTAGTTTTGACTTTTTTTTTTTGTCTTTTTTTTGTCAGTGGTTCAGACAGTGACAGAGGCATAGAACCTTACAGGTTCGAGCCGTCCGAGACGGAATCAGATGCTTTGTCTGATGACAACAGTTCCGACGATGACCAGAGAGCAGAACCAGTGGAAAATGTCATTGAATTGGACATTAATCGCCTCCAGAATTGGGAAGCCGAAGGGGGTCTGTCGAGGGCGCCCCATAAATATTGATTTTTCGGAAGCCATTATTATTACAGTGGAGGAGAGCCGCTGCTGTCAAGAAATTGACCAGATCAATATGAAAACGGAGACGCATACCTGTCAAGTGAGACGTTTTCGCCGTATTTTAATACGGGGAAAATGCAATTTTAGCAAATACGGGCGTATTGCCATTTCTGTACGCCCAAAAGAAAAATATACGGGAAAAAAAATTGTTGAGAAGCACGTCCTGTGTGTGAGACCCACAGCTATGGGGCTGGCAGATTGCTCAGCCTGAGCTATTCGCACTACATTGAGAAGTGTGGACTCAATCATTAGTCTGATTGTCGGGGCGGGCAGATCGCTCAGCGGGAGCTATTATCACTACAATGAGAAGTCATTAGGATAATGGCTTAACACTTTCAGCTGTGCTGCGGCTGCGGAACAGAGAGGAATTGCCTTACAAATACAGAATTCTGCTTTTTTTTTTTTTTGAGCCGGACGCTGAGTTGTGTTGTTATTGTCAAATATCCATGAATCCTTAAAATATTTGACAATAACAACACGAATTACATTTAAAACATTTCCCAGAAAAGTGTCCCTTATTACTCCGCCGTCCCTTATAGCCGCATTTTACGGTATTAAAATACGGCGAAAACGTCTCACTTGACAGGTATGAAAACATTTCCCAGAGAAGTGTCCCTTATTTCCCAGCTGTCCCTTATAGCCCCGTTTTAAGGTATGGGTGAAATATCCAATTTTTTCTTTCTTGTTGCTGACTTCAATCTTCCAGTCTCCATATAAACAATCAATCGGGATACCCCAAGCATCAAACTAAGGTACAATCTATTTCGTCACTTCCGCTTTCTTCCCCAGGCGATTCCAGGGGCCGTGAGAAGGAATGTCAGGCCAAGCGCGGCAGTTTTAAATTAACGAATATTCCGGCGTTACTGAAGCATATGCACCAAGACCCGAACGGATCGGTTCCCTTTTATATCTAGTTTCAAGACATTTAAAGTACCCTGTTACGTGACATTTGGCCTTTAAATATAAGCCCACATTTGAGCATTCTAAAACACCAGATTTTGTTAGCTTCTGGGGGGCAACGCGCTGTGTGAGCCCTGCGTCTCTAGAGTGTCAGAATGTGAGTGATCAAAGAGAGGATGAGGCATATACAGTCAGCTCTTTTATACTGAGATACAGACAGTGCATGCATGGCATATTAGCATAACAGTCAAGCAGGACTGCATGGACATTTACATGAGAGTCACACATATCAATAGCTGGATTACTGGCGCCGGAATTCCTCTCTGCTCCGGGGCTGTAGGACAAAAGAGGATGCAAGGCACATCTACATATTGATATCAGTCCATACATCTCATTGTTCTGCTAATTGCTCAAGCTGAGTGCTCTGCCTGTCCAGTAGAGTATGGTGGGTCACCCACACCGCTCCCTCCCAGAGCGCTCAGCAGGGGAACGAGGCGGCGATCGGCCAACTTTGGAAGCGAGGTGCAGAAAAAAAAATGTGGGGGGTGAGGGTGAGGGTGTGTGTGAGTGTGTCTTAAATTATGTTCTTTTACTTGTATGGATGCCGAGAGAAACGCAATTTCATCTTGCCTGCACTACAGTTGTATGTACAGCAATATGACAATAAAGGCTGATTTGGTTTGATTTGACATGCATATAGTTACCGCCGCCAAAGGGGGAGGTTATGTGATCATCGGCGTTGGTTTGTCTGTTTGTTTGTTTGTTTGTTTGTCTGTCTGTCTGTTTGTTTGTTTGTCTGTTTGTTTGTCTGTTAGCATAGACGGTTATGCTGTTTCATTCCATCTAGCAACAATGCTCTGCACTGTGTGTGTTTATATATTTGCATATTTATTCCATCTAGCTACAATGCTCAGCACTGGGTGTGTTTATATATTTATATATCTACATATTATTCCATCTAGCTACATTGCTCCGCACTGTGTGTGTTTATATACTTGCATATTTATTCCACCTAGCTGCAATGCTCCGTACTGTGGGTGTTTATATATTTACATATTTATTCCATCTAGCTACAATGCTCTGCACTGTGTGTTCATATATTCATATATTTATTCCATCCAGCTACAATGCTCTGCACTGTGTGTCTCTGTGTGTGTGTATATATATATATTTTATAGTAATACGTACATATGTTTATTAGCTGCTCTTGCTTGCTTGTTTTTTTTCTTGCCTTCTGATTGTTGCTCTGAGTGTTGCTATCCCTGTGCTGTTGCAATCCTGGAATTTCCCCGTTGTGGGACTAATAAAGGCTTATCTTATCTTATCTTATCTTAAGATAACTCAAGAAGTTATGGACGGATTTTCATGAAATTTTCAGATTGTCAGAAATGGGGTATCCTACAGATGATTAGATTTTGGTGGTGATCCGGATCACCGTCCACAAGAAAACCGCCATTACGCAAAATGCCATTTTCGTGAATAACTACTGAACCACTAATCCTATCATTGTCAATCCAATTGCTAGTCATATGTTTTCATGGTCAAGGAATCTGAAAACATACACACAAACACTGTATGGGGGGAACTGTGGCCGCCATTACCGAAAAGGCCATTTTCAACAGTAACTACTGAACCACTAATCCTATCATTGTCAATCCAATTGCTAGTCATATGTTTTCATGGTCAAGGAATCTGAAAACGTACGCACAAACACTGTATGGGGGGAACTGTGGCCGCCATTATGGAAAATGCCATTTTCCAGAGTAACTACTGAACCACTAATCCTATCATTGTCAATCCAATTGCTAGTCATATGTTTACATGGTCAACAAATCTGAAAATGTACACACAATCACTGTATGGGGGGAACTGTGGCCGCCATTACGGAAAATGCCATTTTCGTGAATAACTACTGAACCACTAATCCTATCATTGTCAATCCAATTGCTAGTCATATGTTTTCATGGTCAAGGAATCTGAAAACATACACACAAACACTGTATGGGAGGAACTGTGGCCGCCATTATGGAAAATGCCATTTTCGTGAATAACTACTGAACCACTAATCCTATCATTGTCAATCCAATTGCTAGTCATATGTTTTCATGGTCAAGGAATCTGAAAACGTACACACAAACACTGTATGGGAGGAACTGTGGCCACCATTACGAAAAATGCCATTTTCGTCAATAACTACTGAACCACTGCTTGTCATATGTTTTCATGATCAAGGAATCTGAAGACTGTATGGGGGAACTGCGTCGCTTGGCGGAGGTCTGCGCTCTCCGAGTGCTTTTCTAGTTTACTCTGAAAAGCTTAAAATAGCATGATATAGGCCCTTTAATGTGCACCGCGTCATTAGGCACGAGAAGTCATCAATCATGACTCTTTGTTTGCTTGCGGCAAGTCCCAGAAAAAAGCTCCATGAATACCTGGTGTCATTGGAAAGCTTAGAAATCATACTTTCTAAAATTATCTATGTTTTTGCGGAAGACATAACGCCTGACCGATCGAACGTGAGTTTTCAACCTAGCCAAAATCGTCTTTTTCTTGGTCAGTTTTTGTGCACTTTGTCCAAATTAAATATCATTTTGAAGGTCTTTCAATACAGAATATGGAAATAAAGTTACATCAGTTTTGAATCAGTCTTATATAATTTCCGGCTTTAATGAAATAGAATTCCCTCAGCAGCTTCCTGCCAACATGGCTGTATTTTGCGTCCAAAATTGGGTAAAAGCAAATGCACAACTGATGTAGTTTACGGAGCTTTATTACAGTCATAGTTATTTACATAAAGAGGCTTACGGCACTCGCCTGCTTGCCAGGTGGCTCCCGCGATGAAAGAGGCAGAGCCTCTTCCGCCCACTTCCTTTATACCTCGAGTGGCGTCACCACCGGAAACCGGTAGTTAGCCACCCCGGTCTAGCCCATGTCCAACCCGGCCGCCATCTTAGTCATACAGCCAATTTACATACACAACATTTCTCCACCCCCCCTCTTCAAAAACACCATGTGCACAGATAGCCCACCCAAACTTGCTTCCCGACTCACACTCTAAAACAAAACAATCACAGAAACAAATAAACTTCCTATCCATGCATACAACTAAGGCTGGGGGGCGAGGTAGACTACCAGCACCCCCACACAGCTGGGCAGATTATTCTGCTGCCAAACATTCAAACAAAGCCGTGTCTCTCAATTAAAATAATCCCAAAACAGCTTCACGTAGAAGACATACAAAATTACAAAACACACGACGACTACTGGCACCTCACCCCAACATTCACCCCCATAACGGGTACATCATACTACATTTTAAACGTTGGGTATGTAAATCTGCACAAATAGACGTCTTAAATGGAGTAAACACACCCCACCACCCCAAACTTAGGCATAAAACTAACACATTAGTAAAATCCAATTTCATCATATCCATTCAACTACAGTCATCGAGCCAATAAAATCCCACATCTACAATTCAAGCCCCTTAATATTAAAATTTAACTTCTAGGTGTCATAAAACACCCCATTTCTCACATTTCACACTTCAAGGTTTTCTCTGTTTTTTCTTTTTTAATTAAATCGGGGTACCACACCAGCAGTAAAACGAACACATCAGGATGAGAGCAAAAGCACATCTAAATAACAAACAGAAAATAAAGACAAAACAGTGCTCTCAGTCCGTTGACGGGTCCTTCTCCAACCGCTTCCCTCTCTTGACCTTGGGGCTCCCACTGCGTCGCTTCTTCTTCTTCTTCTTCGTCTTCTTCTTCGTCTTCCTCTTTGTCTTCGTCTTCATCTTCTTTGTCTTCTTCATCTTAGTCTTCGTCTTCTTCTGTAATTTCCCAGTTTGGGATCAATAAAGTACATCTATCTATCTATTCTTCTCTTTCACTTGACATCACTCATTCGGGTGCCTCCAGGTCTTGTCAGACAAGCGCAGATACCCATCACTCCAAGCAGCCTCCACCCAGAACCGTCTCCGCTCATCGCGCCGCTCACGCAAACTATGATCTCCTCTCATCCGGCCTCAACCATGGGCTGCACCATGTCTCCAACACGCAGGGGAGCCCGTGTCTTCTTCCTCTGGTGATTTTGGGTCTGACTGGTCTCCACCACCGATCTGGTCGATTCGTAGGCCCGGTCCGTGCCATCCATGGACGACCATCTTCCTGAGCAATTTCAGGTTCAGGTTACTTTATTTGTACCCAGAGGTAGATTTGTTTTGCAGTCAAGTGACATCCATATTTACAAACCACAATTACATTCAACATGAACACAAACACAGGCACACATGAAGCTGACTATATACTGTAGTGATACAGAATGGTCATTGAATGTATCATGGGCGCATGCGCAGTGAATTGTTTCTACAAATAAATGAAGTGAACCTCCGCTCCGCTCTTGAGGTCCCTTTATTATATATTTCATAAAGTACACAGTACAATACATGGTGTCAGAAGTCGGCGAACCGTCTCTAATATGAAGACAGAAGCTTTAAAAAGCATGTAAGCGACGTTTCCTTCCAGTTGGGCTGTACAGAGGAAAAAAAGTTTTCAAGTTCACGAGCTGAACTAGCAAGCATTCCAAGCTAGCGAGAACGTGACGAAGACGTCGGAAGGTAATGGATACGTTATTTTCCATAAGCCCGCCTGAGGCATTTGACTTCAGGGACGTCGCTAGTTGGCCAAATTGGATCAGACGTTTTGAAAGATTCCGCATAGCTGCCGGACTCGACCAGAAGAGTCAAGAGTATCAAGTGAACTCGCTAATATACACTATGGGAGACTCGGCAGATGATGTGCTTAACACTTTAGCACTGGCTGAAGCGGACAAGAAAGACTACGACAAAGTAAGAGACGCTTTTGAAAAACATTTCATCTGTGAACATAACGTGATATATGAGAGGGCCAAGTTTAACAAACGCTGCCAGGAGCCTGGTGAATCAGCCGAGGTGTTCATCACAGCCGTCCACAAGCTAGCTGAGTATTGTCAGTATGGAATCCTCAAAGAGGAGATGATAAGAGATCGCTTAGTCGTGGGTATTAAAGACCACACACTTTCAGAGAAGTTACAGCTTGACTCAAAGCTAACTCTAACGAAAGCAATGACGAAAATTCACCAAAACAAGGAAATTAAAAAGCAACAAACCACACAGAGACAGACTAGCATGGATGGTGTTGAAGGAGCTAATATGGATGCAGTTAGGTTCAAGCAAAAACAAAAATCGGGTCAACAAGGAAACAAAACAAATCACAGACCAAGTCAGACAAATGCAAACGACAGATGTGGCAGGTGTGGAAAAGCACATGGAAATTCATTTAAAGAATGTCCTGCTCGCAATGCAGACTGCAAGAAATGTCAGAAAAAGGGGCATTTTGCTGCTTGGTGTAAAACAAAAATGAGAGTGGAGGAACTTCAGCAGAAGGACATGAGTGAAAGTTTGGAGACATTGTTTTTGGGCACAATGACTACGGCACCTCCACCTAATTCTGCGTGGAAGAAGTCAATTGGAGTAAATGGCCAGCAGGTAGTGTTCAAGCTCGACACTGGTGCTGCAGTGACAGCCATCCCAAAACACATGTACTCTGAAAAGCTACACGGGAAACTTTCACCACCAAGCAAAAAACTGTGTGGACCAAGCAATGTTCCTATCGCAGTACAGGGATGCTTCACCGCCGACATGAGCTACAAGGGCTCTGTTGTGAAGCAGCAGGTGTATGTTGTCCCAGGGTTAGCTACCCCACTACTTGGCTTGCCAGCCATACAAGACCTCAGCTTGCTTAGTCAAGTAGATGCCATTGCAACAGAGAATGCTTATGTGAGGCAATATCCCAGAGTGTTTACTGGTTTAGGGAAGCTAGAGGGTGAATATAGGATTAAATTGAAAGAGAATGCCACTCCATTTGCCCTAGCGGTGCCACGCCGCTTGCCTCTGCCATTAAGAGGGAAAGTTCAAGAGGAGCTGAATAGGATGGAGGCAATGGGAGTTATTTCACCCATCGAAGATGCAACTGAGTGGTGCTCCGGAATGGTCGTAGTACCAAAGCCAAACGGAAAAATCCGTATATGTGTCGACCTCACCCACCTAAATGAGAACGTGTGCAGAGAAAGACACATCCTCCCTGCAGTTGATGAGACGCTCGCTAAACTAGCTGGAGCTAGAATTTTTTCAAAGCTAGATGCCACTGCAGGTTTTTGGCAAATCCCTCTGCATAGGGAATCGTCCCCACTCACCACCTTCATCACGCCATTCGGACGTTTTTGTTTCAACCGACTTCCTTTTGGAATATCCTCAGCACCAGAGCATTTCCAGAAGCGCTTGACACAAATGCTGGATGGCCTGAAAGGAACGGTCTGTCATGCAGATGACATCTTGGTGTTTGGAGCCACACCACAGGAACATGATGAAAGGCTGCTTCGAGTGCTGCAACGCCTACAGCAGTGAGGCCTCACCCTGAATGACAAGTGCAAGTTTGCAGTGACTGAGGTGAAATTCCTTGGGCATATCGTCAGCGGAGAGGGAATACGGCCAGATCCCGACAAGATCAGGGCCATTGCAGCCATGCCACCACCCAAGGACGTGACAGACGTCAAAAGATTCATGGGGATGGTGAATTACTTGGGAAAGTTTTCCCCAAACATTGCAGAGATCACAGGACCGATCAGGGACCTCCTGAAAGCTGATAACACGTGGACATGGGGGCCAGCTCAACAGACAGCCTTCGCAAAGGTGAAAGAAGAGCTCAGCTCATCGGCTGTACTTGCCCCATACTGCACTGACAGGCCGACTAGGGTGTCAGCAGATGCATCCTCCTACGGACTGGGGGGTGTTTTGTCACAACTTCAAGCTTCAGGAGAGTGGAGGCCAGTGGCCTTTATTTCCCGCAGTATGACAGAAACTGAGCGTAGATACGCCCAAATTGAAAAAGAGGCCTCGACCATCACGTGGGCGTGTGAACGGTTCCAAACTTACCTCCTGGGCCTATACTTTGAGGTCAGAACAGACCACAAACCCTTGATAAGTCTCCTCAGCTCAAGAGCACTTGATGACATTCCCCCTCGTGTGTTGTGATTCAGATTGAGACTCCTGCGGTTCACATACACCATTGTGCATGTTCCGGGAAAAAATCTCATAGCAGCAGATGCTCTTTCAAGAGCTCCCCTTCAAGGTGCAACAACAGAGGAGGATCTCGTGCTCCAGAGTAACGTGACAGCTCACATCAACGAAGTCATTCAGCAACTGCCTGCATCGCAAGAGAAACTGATGCAGATTAGGCGAGCTCAGGAAGAGGATCCAGTATGTGCGCAGCTGCCTTCTCTGATCCGCACAGGTTGGGACAGACTGAGTTCAGTTCCGCAGCTGAAGTCCTATTGGCAGTACCGAAATGACTTGTTGATGACTGATGGTCTCCTGATGAAAGGGAAACGAATAGTGATTCCAGCAAGCATGCAACCAAACATTTTGGAAACGCTTCATCAGGGCCACCAGGGAATGGTGAAGTGTATAGCGAGGGCTCATGAAGCAGTATGGTGGCCAGGTCTGACACGTCAGATAAAAGAAAAGGTACGCCAGTGTGAAGTTTGTGCTAAGGAATGTCACAATGCACCAGAACCTCTCCTGACCACACCCTTGCCATCACGCCCATGGCAAAAGCTAGCCGCCGACCTGTTTGAATGGAAGAAAGGTCATTACTTGGTGGTCATTGACTACTACTCCTAATTCATTGAGGTTGCCAACGTCACAAGCACTCTAGCGTCAGCTGTGATTCTTAAAATGAAAGCCATCTTCAGCCGTCATGGAGTACCTGACACACTCATCACCGACAACGGCCCACAGTTTGCAGCAGCAGAGTTTGCAGAATTTGCTGCAGATTACAAATTCCAGCATCTCACCAGTAGCCCCCGTTACCCCCAAAGCAACGGAGAAGCAGAACGTGCTGTTAGAACCGTGAAGGCCCTGTTGCAGAAGAATGAGGACCCTCACAAAGCGCTGATGGCATACAGAGCGACCCCTCTCGCTCATGGGGCATCGCCCGCGCAGCTCCTAATGGGGCGTAACATCCAGACACCTCTCCCAGTGTGTCCAAGCACCCTCACACCAGCTTGGCCGGACTTGAGAGCTTTTGAGTTGAAAGACGAAGAGCTTAAAAGAAAACAGGCTGAGGGATATAACACACGGCACAGAGCACAGGAGAAGAAACCGCTCCAGCCAGGCCAGAGAGTCTGGATCAAGAATGAACCACGCACTGGAGTAGTTTCCGGATCAGCTGGGACACCGAGGTCCTACGTCATTGACACTTCGAATGGCAATCTCAGAAGAAACCGCTCTCATTTGAGAGTCGTGCCTTCACCATCGACCACCCCAGATCAGGGCATACACACCAGAGTGGGCAGAGCGGTCAAGCCAGTCAAAAGACTGAATTTGTAGTATAGTGTTGTGTGTATACAAGGAGCAGAATAAACCTCCATACCACAACAGAGAGGATCAGGTAGTCCACCCTGCCTCTCAGTTAAGTTCTTATGTGTTATGAGTTTGAATGTTGCAGTATTGTAAAAAAAAAAAAAAAAAAAGGAGGGGACAAGAATGAGATGAATAATGAGATGCAGAAGGTGCACATTCAAAGTTTATTTTGAGGATTTATGTTTAGTCTTAAGTTAATGTGATAAAAAGATATAATTCATGATTTTTGTAAACAGCTGGGAAACCTTGGTTTAAAAGGGGGAGATGTAGTGATACAGAATGGTCATTGAATGTATCATGGGCGCATGCGCAGTGAGTTGAGTTTCTACAAATAAATGAAGTGAACCTCCGCTCCGCTCTCGAGGTCCCTTTATTATATATTTCATAAAGTACAAAGTACAATACATATACATGATAAAAAGGACTCAAGTCTCCACCAATCAGGACATAAGACAAAGAGATAAGAGAAAATAAAAACACAAAAACAAAAACAAACAAACAAAAAAAACAAAAAAACCCAAGGAGATAAGAGAGAAGGGTCATATTAAAAAGTTAAAGACTAGTCAAAGAGGTTAAAAACTCAAAAGTCTAAAACCCAATAAAAGATTTAGAACCCAAATAAAAAACCTACAAAAATAAGTAAATATAAAATAAAATTAATAAATAGGTAACTAAATTATGTGCAATATATTGTTACAACTTGTTCAACTCTTTAACAGCAGCAGGAACAAAGCTGTTTTTGTAGCGCTGGGTTTTTCCTTTTGGGACAGCAAACCTCCGTCTGGAGGGAAGAAGCTGAAAGTGGCAGTGCAAAGGGTGAGAGTCATCATTTAAAATGGAGGTAGCAATCCTCTGTACCTGTCTGGTGTACAGGGATGTCAGGCTCAGCTGTGACTCACCAAGCAAACGACTGGACCATCTAACCACCTGACCCAAGGATTTCCTCCGTTTCAGTTTTATCTGACCAAACCATGACACTAAAGAAAAGGATAAAACAGATTCAATAAAAGCCCGATTTATCAACACGCTCTCTGGTCTTGCCCCTTCAGGATCCGGCATGGGTACTTCATACTTACAGGCCGCCTCTGGGGTCCCATCGTGCCGTCCTGCACCCTTATCCAGAGAACCAGAAAAACCGGCATTGGGTCCAACCCGAGGCAGCGTCGCACAGCACCGAACGTGCTCTCCCTCATTACACATGTCCAGCCAGTCTGATTCCCTCACCTCCACACCATCCACCAACGGAGTCGGTTGGTTCCACAGTCCGCAGCCCAACCACTCCTCACCCGACACATTGCCAATCGAGAAACTCAGGCTATCAAAGAGATTACATCCCATGATGTTAACCCCCCCGGCGGTGACGTGAATGCAGGCTCGGGGCACAACAACAGACTTATAACAGGCTTCCATTTCCACAAACCCCAAAACTGTCTGTTCCATCCATAGCCATAACATTCTCTTCCTTGTTGTTTTATTTGCCAGTGGGGAAACAAACTATTCACGGTCGCCAGGTTCAACACTGAGATTACTGCTCTAGTGTCCACCAACAGTGGAACCACGACACCATCAAGCATGACGTCATACCCAATCCTCCCCGTTGTCTCTGGGGAGACCGTGTGTACTATAGTCGGAGTATTCTGCGCAGCACCTGGTTCCTTCCTATGGCTCCTGCATTCGAAGTTAGCAACTGCCCTGACAAAGTGGCCCCACAAACCACACTTGCCACAGCGCTTTCCTTTCACTGGGCACACACTGGCCTTATAGAGGTGAACAGGGGACCCACAACTGTAACAACGGGGCGTACCTGGGGCGGACCGTATTTGAACAACGGAGGCATACGTATCCTGTCCAACATCACCATCACCAGGGTTCCAAAACAGTGCCTCAGCACAAGACTTATCTTCACCCAGAAAAGCCCCTTCAGGAAGGCCTCTCACGATGGTCTCTGGTGCCTCGAACCGTTGGGCGAGCTCGATAGCCGTGGTCAATCTCAACCTCCCTGGATACTCCAACAATCTATGTAACAATCTATCCTACATATTCATACTATGTAGGATAATTAAGTAGACGGTTATGCTGTTTATTCCATCTAGCTACAATGCTCCGCACTTTGTATATATATTTATATATTTATGTGTACGTATGTATATCCACTGCTCTTATTTATATTTTTAGTGTCTTCTTAATTATTGCTCTGAGTGTTGCTATCCCTGTGCTGTTGCAATCCTGGAATTTCCCCATTGTGGGACTAATAAAGGCTTATCTTATCTTATCTTGTCTTATTTTATCTGGACTGGACCGCTGTACAGTGAACATGCTCTGCTAGTTGGTCCCGAATCATTTCATCTTCAAGGCGTCTGAGATCACTTCCCCTCACCAGCCTTTGGAGATTTTCAATGAACCTCATCACTGGTTCTCCCAACCACTGGTGGCACTATCAAAACTGGATGTGCCAGACCGTGGTGCTCTCTGGAGCGCAAAAATGGCGCGCCATCAACTCCACAATTCCATCGAAGCTATCAGCTCCCCCCAGGCTCTCTAATACCCAAATAATACCTAATAACCCTCAGTACCCAAATTATGGACTACCGCAGCCCTCGCACAAAGCCTCTCATGCTCTCAAAATCTGACAAAAGTGGTAATAAATAAAAATTCTATGAAAATTAGCCAATGAAAATCAGACAATGCTTTTGAATTGTGGTTCAACAGAATTATTTTAAAAAACAAACTCATGAAACAGGCCTGGACAAAAATGATGGTATCCCTAGAAAAGATTGAAAATAATGTGACGATAGGGACACGTTCAACCAAGATGTGTCCTCTAATTAACATCACAGGTGTCTACAAACTTGTAATCAGTCAGTCGGCCTATTTAAAGGGTGACAAGTAGTCACTGTGCTGTTTGGTGATATGGTGTGTCCCACATTAAACATGGACCAGAGGAAGCAAAGGAGAGAGTCGTCTCAGGAGATTAGAAAGAAAATTATAGACAAGCATGTTTCAGGTAAAGGTTATCAGACCATCTCCAGGCAGCTTGATGTTCCTGTGACTACAGTTGGACATATTATTCAGAAATTTAAGATCCACGGGACTGTAGCCAACCTCCCTGGACGTGGCCGCAGGAGGAGACGGATTATACGAATGGTAACAAAAGAGCCCAGAACAACCTCTAAACAAATTCAAGGTGAACTCCAAGGTCAAGGTACATCAGTGTCAGATCGCACCATCCGTCGTCGTTTGAGCCAAAGTGGACTTCATGGGAGACGACCAAGGAGGACACCACTGTTGAAAACAAATCATAAAAAAGCCAGACTGGAATTTGCCAAACTGCATGTTGACAAGCCACAAAGCTTCTGGGAGAATGTCCTATGGACAGATGAGACAAAACTGGAACTTTTTGGCAAGGCACATCAGCTCTATGTTCACAGACACAAAAAATGAAGCATACCAAGAAAAGTACACTGTCCCTACTGTGAAACATGGAGGAGATTCTGTTCTGTTCTAGGGCTGCTTTGCTGCATCTGGCACAGGGTGTCTTAAATCTGTGCAGGGTACAATGAAATCTCAAGACTATCAAGGTATTCTAGACAGAAATGTGCTGCCCAGTGTCAGACAGCTTGGTCTCAGTCACAGGTCTTGGGCCTTTCAACAGGATAATGACCCAAAACACACAGCTAAAAACACCCAAGAATGGCTAAGAGCGAAACATTGGACTATTCTAAATTGGCCTTCTGTTGGCGCTTTTCCACGAGACACAGTCAGCCTTACTCTATACTACTTGCTACTAGTCGCCTCGGCTTGCTTGTGTTTCCATTACAGCGGGGTACTCCTTGGGTCGGTGGGATTTTTTTACAGCAAGGCGGCGCCACACTCCTGTGACGTAAAACATGCGACCCAAGCAAAACATAACATTGCAGCTGTACAAGACGACCCCTCGGTCTGTGGCTTTTTGTCACCGTAAATGCCAAAAAGGACCACCAGACAAGGGTACAGGCAGTGAGACGAAACACTCTGGAATAGTACTGCAGCTTCTGGGAGAGCCGAAGACGTGAGGATACAAACTAGATCATATATGACAGCAAGCTCATGGTTGCTAATGCTAGTTTGCTTTAAGTACGTCGTACTACACTGTATTGTCTGCAAGTTATCGCTGTTAGGTACTAAAATATGTATGCTGTGTGTTTGTGTTTTAGATCGCTCTGTTGTGGGAAAATTACCACTTCAAACGGTCGGTCTGGGCGTTCAGCACAGCCTGTCACTGATGTCACCCCAGCTTCACAAACGATCAGTGGTTATAGAGCTTAAGCGTGTCTGTAGAAACATTTAGCTTCCTGTGCAACAAATTGCTCTGATCTACGTGAAAATCATGAACAGACTGTCAAGTAAACAGTACTGAGTTAGGTATAATCAGATATATTTGACAATTTGATATATATGACACATTTTAGGCCAAAACAAACTTGATCTAGGATTAAAAGCAATTAAGATAATGCAGTCACAACATTACATGGAAAATACTTGATTTACTAGGTACATGTACAGTAGAAATATTCTCTGCATCAACAATGTACTATACATGCATCCATGTAGTATTGCACTGGCAATTGCACTGACAATAAACCTCATCTGCAAAAGTTTTTGCAGATGTGTCTCTTTTTTTATATGTGAAGGTTACCACCAAATGGTACCAAGGTTGTCATAGCCAGGAGCAGCACTGGGGTTAAGCTCCCAGTGCTCATAAAATGTGCTCATAAAATGCTCCTTATGGCGTGCATCTCGAAAAGCCTCTGACAACTAAGTCCAACTCCTAGCCTGCCCTTGTGGTTTAGTCTCTAAGCCCGGCGGAACTGCTTTTACTAATAGGAGAAGGGGCGAGGGCGGATCTCTGGCGTCTTAAAACCAGATGCTTCGGGTAGATGGTGGCTCGTCAACCTGGGAAGGTAGCCCATCTAGGGGAAGGTAAACCCTGATTTCAAACCTCCACGGACCTCTATGGACAACATACGCCCGGCAGGAAAAGAGACTGAACTCCTTCCACTTGCACTGCATTCACCACATCCTGGACATATCCTGGCAGGACAAAGTGCCCAACACAGAAGTTCTGTTCCGCGCTGGCCTTCCCTCCATGTTCACTCTACTCAGGCAGCGCAGGCTCCACTGGCTAGACCACGTTCAACGTATGGAGGATGGCAGAATCCCCAAAGACGTCCTCTAGATAGAACTGGCGACTGGCAGGAGAGACGTTGGCCGCCCACAGCTGCGCTTTACAGACGTCTGCAAGAGAGACATGAAGGCCCTGGAGATCAACACAGAGCGCTGGGAGGACCTTGCAATGGACCACTCCAAATGGAGAAGCACCCTGACCAGACAGCTCAAGGCGGGTGAAGAGAGACTGACTGCTGCAGCAGATGAAAAAAGGACCCACAGGAAGAACCGCCACAGACCCAGCAGCACGGAGACCACCCACAAGTGCGACCTGTGTGACAGGGACTACCATTCGCGCATCGGCCTGTTCAGCCACAGGCAGTGCTGTTCCAGCAGAGTAGACGTTTAGGATTCTCTTCCATGGTCATCATAGACCGACGACGACCACCAAGTGGCATAAATTAAATACTGAAAGATTAGAAAAGCTGTCTAAGAACAATCCAGCAGTCTGAGAAATCACTTTTGGTTTGGTGTAAGTCTGTCAACAGAATTATGAACCATAACAGTTTGTGTTAAAATGTTAAATCCCATTAAACCGTAACCCAGGGGTCTCCAATCATGTGTCCTGGAGGGCCAAGACCCTGCAGGTTCTCTCTTCTATCCAGTCTCTTCAGCAGGTGTTGTCATTTATCAGCAGTCAGTGGAATCTGCTGTTGAAGACACTGTTTGGCGGTAAAGCCTGCAGGGTCTTGGCCCTCCATGGCACATGATTGAACATCCCCGACCAAACCCATTTTGATAAAGGACAGATGCTAATATGGCCCAGAATTCCTCCATATACTGGTACTGTCACTTAAGTGTGCGAGGTCTTCTGCGGTGGCATATCCAACAATACAGTCTTCAGTTAATAAAATAATTGTTTTGGTTAATTTTTCTTAAGAATGAGCCATTATTTTCAAAGTCACTGATTAATGGTTTGTACTGTTGACTCTTTTCCCACCAGTGTCTTAACAGACAAAATAGAAAATTATGATGCAAACACATAAGTCACTAAATCATTTATTACAGGGGTGTCCAACCATGTGCCATGGAGAGCCAAGACCCTGCAGGTTTTACCTCCAACCAGTGTCTTCAACAGCAGATTTCTGTGAACTTCTTCCCACTGATTGCTGATAAGTGAAAACACCTGCTGAAGAGACTGGGCAGAAGAGAAAACCTGCAGGGTCTTGGCTCTCCATGGCACATAGTTGGACACCCCTGATTTATTACAATCAGCAGCAGATTCCAGATTATTCAGAATGTGCAAAATTCAAACTGTAAAAAAAAAAAAACTTAGAATGGGTCACACATGCCGGCCACACTGCCTCACTGAGAAGCAGCTGGGATGTGCCGCTCAAGCTGGTCCCAGTTCAGCAGATCTTCGGCCTGCATCTCTGTAAATAGTGAGGCCAGGTCCAGTTTGGGTGGATCGTTTCCCTCTTTCCTAGACAAAAGACAGAAATGGGTGGTGGTTAATTAAAGCAAGTGTAAAATATATTCGGGAAATACACTTGTTGCTAAAAGGCCATGGTGGAATGTGAATGAATGAATGAATGAATCTTTATTTTGGATAGATTAAAAGTAAAGATTAAAAGAAAATAGAATAATATAACAAAGGGGAAAAAAATCTAACAAGGTAAAATTAAACAATAACTTCTCTGATTATACAGTTCAACATAGGTTATCTGAAATGGGTGATGGCTGAAGCCGCAGCTTATATTGCCCACCCATATTCCATCCAAGAATTCAAAAGAAAAACAAAACAGGCGGGATTACAATTCCAATGTGACAATAAAGTACTTCATTGTTGTATTTAACCACAATTTTAATGTAGCTGCGCTTCAGTAAAGTAGATTTTACAAGGGCTGGGTTACATTTAAAATCATCAGTTTTTGCTGTGGCCTCGGCATTCAGAATGAATTAATATATTCCCTTGAATGGAATATACTACTTTCACTGACGGTGTGCATCACCAAGTATGGAGTCGCTCAGTCAAAATATGGAATTTTCAATCAATAAAAGTTTAGCCACCGCTTTGTCACCGCTGTGTCTCTTCTTGCCCTGGCTTCAAGTGTGGGCGGTGTTTTGTAATTTTATTGCTAAAATATAAAAGGAAGCACGACAATGGGTCTCAAATATTTGTAATGTGTCCTGTTACTGCATGAGTTTATTGATGATAGACTATAAATTACACACATAAACTAAATTATATTGATGACTGAACAACTGCCATTCCCCAAATTGCAAAGTGGGTTCAAAATAGTAGCAGTGTGTTGAAAAATGTGAGTAAACATCAAAATTCTTCAAATAAATTGTATTTTAATGAACACAAATGCATTGGGGACACTGCACATTCTTTTTCAAAGCAAGAAAATTGGAAAAAGTAATTGAATTTGATAATATTTCACAGAAAGTCAAGAAATGTAATGTTCAAAAAAATAGCAGTGTTGACATCTGTCTTTAGTGTGTTTGGGGTCATTGTCTTGTTGAAACACCCATTTCAAAGGCATTTCCTCTTCAGCATATGGCAACATGACTTCTTCCAGTATTCTGGTGTACTCAAACTGATCCATGATCCCTGGTATGCGATAAATAGGACCAACACCATAGTACGAGAAACATCCCCATATCATGATGCTTGCACCACCATGCTTCACCATCTTCACTGTGTACTGTGGCTTGAATTCAGTGTTTGCAGGACATCTGACAAACTGTCTGCGGCCCTTAGACCCAAAAAGAACAATCTTACTCTCATTAGTCCACAAAAACCCTAATCAGGGTCAACCCATGTAAAGCTGCAGGTCCGGACAACATCCCAGGATGTGTGCTCCGAGACTGCGCGAGCGAGTTGGCGGATGTACTGGATGACATTTATAACATCTCCCTGAGTCAGGCCGTCGTTCCCAGGTGCTTCAACACCTCTATCATAGTACCGGTGGCAAAGAAACCAGTTTTGTCCTTTCTGAATGACTGTCGTCCTGTTGCACTGACACCAATTGTGATGAAGTGTTTTGAACGGCTTGTCAAACCACACATTACAGCCTGCCTCCCTGCGTCACATGACCCACTCCAGTTTGCATATCATTCAAACCGCTCCACGGAGGATGCTATAGTCACCACCCTGCACTCTCTCATCACCCACCTGGATCAGAAAGACACCTACGCCAGACTCCTGTACATTGATTTCAGTTCAGCATTCAACATCATTATTCCCCAGAGATTGATGGAGAAATTACTCCTTCTTGGTCTGAACACCGCCACATGTCTCTGGATCCTGGATTTCCTGACTGAGAGACCTCAGTCTGTCCGGGTTGGAAACAACATCTTAAACTCTATCACGCTGAGCACCGGATCCCCTCAAGGCTGTGCACTCAGTCCACTGTTGTTTACACTTCTAACACATGACTGTGTATCCAGACACGAGGGGAACCAGATTATTAAGTTTGCAGACGACACCACAGTGTTGGGACTTATTCAGAGGGATGAGGAATCAATGTACAGGGAAGAAGTGAGAGACCTGGAGGGCTGGTGCATGGAGAACAATCTGGTGCTCAACGTGGACAAAACGAAGGAGATGATTATCAACTTCCGGCGGTCACAGCCTGAACACATCCCCCTCAGCATCGGCGGCCGTTTAGTGGAGAGAGTGGAGAACATCAAGTTCCTCGGAATGCAGATCTTGCAGGACCTGACCTGGAGCAAGAATTCCTTGTGGATCAGGAAGCGGGCCCAGCAGAGACTGCACTTCTTGAGGAAACTCAAACAGGCCTCACTCCCCACCTGCATCCTCAGGACCTTCTACAGAGGTGTGGTGGAGAGTGTTCTGATGCATAGCATTGCTACATGGTACTCCAGCTGCAGTATGTCAGCCAAAAAAGCCCTGCAGAGGATAGTTGAGGGAGCTGAGAGGGTAATTGGAGTCTCCCTCCCCTCTGTCCAAGAACTTTTTCAGATCCGTTGCAGGAGCAGGGCACTGAACATTGTCAAGGACCGTTCTCACCCTCTGCATAAACACTTTGAACTTCTGCCATCTGGCAAACGATTCCAGAGCATCAGAGGCAGAACCACCAGACTGATTAACAGCTTCCTTCCACAAGTTGTTAGGATGCTGAACAGTTGATCTGGAATCTCTCATTCATATTACTGCACCTACGGACATTATGAATATTATTTGTTTATTATAGTTCTGGTTAGTTTTTTCAAGTATGTTTCAGGGATGTGTGAATGGATGTGGTGGGGTGGGGGGTGAGGATATGTGTGAGTGTGTCTTAAATCATGTTCTTTTACTTATATGGATGCCGAGAGAAGCACAATTTTATCTTGCCTGCACTACAGTTGTATGTACAGCAATATGACAATAAAGGTTAATTTTTTTTCCCACAATATCTTTATTGAACCTTTTTTTTTTTTTAACAAACATGACACAAACAATCAAACACTAACACTAAAGAACTACAAAAAAAATGCACTAAAAACACCAACAACCACCAACAAAATCAAGTCTTCAACAATGCTCCTCTGTTTAGTCTAGACAATCCATTACATAAGTATACGTATTATGTTCACCAGTTTGGAATTTACAAGGTCCACACACATCATTCACCTTCTTCTTCAAGAGTTCTGTTTAAATTTTTTACATAATCAATAAAAGGTTTCCATATATTCTCAAACACAATTTCCTTTGATTTCAGTATGTATGTTATTCTTTCTAATGGAAGGTTGTTAACATCTGTCTTAACCACTGAGTCACATCTGGTCTATGAGTCTTTTTCCACAGTAGTGCAATACATTTTTTGGCATTAAGCAAACTGAGGTCTATGAATGTTCTTTCACTTTTATTAAAGTTATGCTTTTCTGGGTACAGACCCAACAAAAACAGTTTAGGATTCAATATGATTTGTTTTGAAATTATTTTTTCAATTGTTACCCTCACCTCTTCCCAAAACATTCTAATTTTTCTACATTCCCATACACAATGAAATAGGGTTCCTTTACTTTCCTTGCATTTTGTGCACGTATCTGGTATGTTTTTGTTATATCTATTTAACTCCTCCGGTGTAACATACATTCGCATTAACCATTTAAAATGTATCAATTTAAGACGTACATTTATTGATTTGGTTTGAGCTTCTGTACAAGCCAATTCCCATTGTTCCTCTGAAATTTCAGTTTGCAGATCTTCTTTCCAGTAGTTTAATCTTTTCTGTGAATTTTCACTTGAGGATAGTGTCAATGAGTTATAAAACTCTGAAATAATACCCTTTCTTTTACTATCTTTCATCAACATTTTTTCCAAGGATGAGTAAATAGGTCGAGTGAGAGCTTTATTTTGATTTGATCGAATAAAGTTCCTAAGTTGAAGATATCTAAAAAAATGTGTTCTATTAAGATTAAATTTGATCCTCAGCTCTTCAAAAGACATTATGTTATCTGCACATGGCAGATATAAATCTTGAATCTTTTGAATCCCTTTTAAATTCCATACTTTAAATACAGCATCCGCTCTCCCTGGTTTAAAATATTGATTACCCCATATTGGGCTAAATTGTGACAATAAGTGTGGTTCTTTTAAATAGTTTTTAGTTTCACACCATATTTTGATCATATGCTTTACAAATGGATTTTTAACTTGTTTTTGTAATTTTTTTTGCCGAATCTGAGTATATGAATATGGGAAGAGGTAAAGGTAAATTGTATGATTCCATTTCAGTCCAGTGAGGGAGATCATTTGATGAAAAATAATATGTCATAGACTTCAGTTGTGCCGACCAATAATACAATATAAAATTTGGACATTTCAGACCTCCACGATCAAATGGTAAATATAATAAAGACAGACATAATCTAGCCCTCCTATTGTTCCATATAAATTCCACTAACTTTTTTTTAATTCTTGAGAATAAATCTAAAGGTGGTGGTAAGGGAATGTATTGAAATAAATAAAGTATTTTAGGTAAGCTATTACTTTTAAGTATATTGATTCTCCCGATCATCGACATTGGTAGTGACATCCATCTCTGAAGTAACTCATTAATATCTGTCATTAAGGCTTCATAGTTGACACTGGCGACTGATTCTAGCTTAGGCACAATTTGGATTCCTAAATATTTAAACTGATTTACAACATTGAATTGATTTACCTCAGGGGCTGGGTGATTTCTCTGGGTCTCATTTAGCATTAATATTGAAGATTTAGTTTTATTTATTTTATATCCTGATATTTCCCCAAAATTCTTTATTAAATTCAACAAGGTCGGAATTGATTTTTTAAAATTCGACATAAACAAAATTATGTCATCGGCATACAGGGAGATTTTATGTTCTGTTGGTCCTACTTTAATTCCATATATTTGTGAATGTAAACGTATCGCCATCGCTAAAGGTTCAATTGCCATAGTAAACAGTAAAGGTGAAAGTGGACAGCCTTGTCGACATCCTCTATTGATTTTTATTGATTTTGAAATATTGCTATTTGTTAGGATTTCTGCTGTAGCATTATTGTATATTATCTGAACCCATTTTATGAAATTATTTCCAAGTCCAAACCTTTGTAAGACTTCAAAAAGAAAGGGCCATTCGACTCTATCAAAGGCCTTTTCGGCGTCCAATGATAGGAGAGCTGTATCCGGTGCTTCTTTATTAGAATAAATAATATTAAATAGTCTTCTTACATTATGGAAGCCTTGTCTTCCCTTTATAAAGCCATTCTGATCTCAATTAATAATATTTGGTAAAATTTCTTGTATTCATCTTGCTAAAATTTTACAGATTATCTTAAGGTCGGCATTTAATAGGCTTATTGGTCTCATATTTTCACATTTATTAGAGGGTTTACCTGGTTTTGGCAACAGTATAATTAAGGCATTATTCATGTATGATGGTAAATTACTATTTTGAAATGCTTCTAAAACCATTTCCAAAAAAGGTTTTATTAATTTATTCTTAAATTTTTTATAAAGGTCAACTGGAAGACCATCTGGTCCTGCACTTTTTCCTGATTTCATATTATCAATGGCTAGCCCAACTTCTTCTTGACTAATTTTAGACTCCAGTATCTCCCTGTTTTCATTTGGAATACACGGTATAGATAGTTCGTTCAAAAACCCATTTAGTTTTGTTAAGTCAGATTCATTTTTGGTATCATATAATTTTTCATAGTAATCTCTAAAGGCTCTATTAATTTCTAAAGGATCTATAACTACCTGTCCGTTACTTATAATACTGGTAATTGGTGTTTTAAATTCTAATTGTTTAATCTGCTATGCCAATAATTTTCCTGATTTTTCACCTTGTTCATAAAAAGATTGTTTCAATCTTAAAAGACTCGAGGCAGCTCTATTCGCTGATTTTTTGTCATATTCAGCTCTCAAAATCAGTAATTCGTTCTCCAACCTTGGATCACTTCCTGCATACACTTTTTCTTGAAGAATTTTTATTTTATGTTCCAATTGGACTCTCTCCTCTCGAGTCTTCTTAGATTTTGAACCTGTATAACTAATAATATGTCCCCTAATAAAAGCTTTGAAAGCCTCCCACTTTACACATGCTGATGTTTGTGTAGTACTGATGTCAAAGAACTCATCTATCTGTTTTTCTATGGACTTAACAAATTCCTCATCCTGAAGCCATTTATGCTGAAATTGCCTTCTACCTGGTTCCGTTGTCAATTTCTTATCTACATATATTAGACAGCAAGGTGCATGATCAGAGATCACAATGTTATCATAAAAGCAGTTTTGAATCTTGGACCTTAATTCTGTGGAGATCAAAAAATAATCAATACGTGAGAATGTCTTGTAGGTATTGGAATAACAAGAGTAGGTTTTCATTTGTGGTTTCATTTCTCTCCATATATCTAGCAATCTCAATTCTTTCATAAAATGATTAATGGTCATCCTACATCCATTGTGCGTACAGTCCAGTCCTGTTGATCTATCTATATCAGGGTTCAATGTACAATTAAAATCCCCTGCTATTATATGTTGCCCTGTAAGTGATGATAAGATAAGAGATAAATTAGCAAAGAACTTTTGATCATCTATATTGGGACCATATAAGTTCACCAAATTTATATGTTCTAATAGCAAAGATCCTTGAATGATTAAATATCTTCCAAATTTGTCTCCAATTACATTTTTCACTTGAAATGGGACTGATTTATGTATGAGAGTCATAACTCCCCTGGCTCGGGATGAAAATGATGAGGTGAAAACACTTCCTTGCCATCTACTCCTAATTCTTTTTACATCCTCTTCTATTAGATGAGTTTCTTGTAAAAACACAATTTTTGAACCCATGTCTTTTATTTTATTCATAACTTGTTTAAGTTTTTTTTTTTTAATTTTGTAGACCTCTGCAATTCCATGAAGATAAATTAAGATTAACGCTTTGGTTTATGATCAATAGGGAGTTTGGGATTACCTTGCAGTGTAAACATGCTCATACAGAGAAGCAAAAACATGAGTGGTTGGACATTCATCCTACAAACTACACACAAACAAATTCCCCCTTCCCACATTTGTGGTAATCCCCCCAAAATCAAAAGAAAAATTCCGTCTCCCGATATAGCCATCGACCGCTCCACACCCACGAGGATCAGCCAAAGCCACTCCTTCTTCATCCTCCCAATCACCCTAACTCTACTGCTTTAATGACGTAACATTAACTCTCTTCTGTAGTTTTCCAACTTAACTCCAAAATTTTTAGCAACTTTGTACATCATAGTTTTTTTTTTTAATATATAGTACAATCTATATTTTGTAAACTTGCTATTTGCTTCAAATCAGTTAGATGCCTGTGCAAATGCTTAAATATTCTACCTTATATTTTGTTCATGCTTAGCTCCCACCAGTCTCTTCTTGGATCTTCTTGATGAACTGCGCCTCCTCTGGGGTCTTGAAGATATGTGTTTTGCCCCCATACGTAGTCAACAGTCTCGCAGGATAAATTACACCATGACGAATCCCAAGGTTGTGCAGCTCTTTACGTACGGGATCAAACTGCTTCCTCAATTGTTGGATTCCTGTGGCCAAATCTGAGTAGAACCGCACCTGCTGGTCCTGGTGTTTAATCTCTCCTTTGGCTCGCGCAGCGTTGGAGATCTTCATCCTGTCTCTGTTGCTGAGGAACTTCATAATAAGCATCCTCGGTGGTCCCTTATCTCTCCGTGGGCCGATTCGGTGTGCGCTTTCCAGAATGACTGCTGATTGCAGCTCCGCGCTGCCCAGCGCCTCCGGAATCCACTTTTCCAAAAAGGAACATGGGTCCCGACCTTCGGTTTCTTCTGGTAGACCCACCAGCCTCAAGTTGTTCCGTCTCGACCGGGACTCCAAATCCAGGACATTATCTTCCAGACATTTATTTTTTTTTTCCAAAGTGCGCACCTTTAATTGAAGACCGATGACGTCATCCTCAGCACTGGAGACACGAAGCTCCACCTGTGCCATTCGTTCTACACAGTCACCCAATTCTTTTCTCATTCCTTCCAACGCTGCCATAATCCCATCAAATTTAGCGGAAAAGTCTGCTCTCATTGAACTAATGGCTGCTAGCACTGCACCTGTGCCGTTGCCCGCAGTTACCGCACCGCTGCTAGACGTGAAAGTCCGTTAATTTGGACTGTTTCGGCGGCTCGCTTTTTCCTCTACCTGGTTTTCCAGCCTTAGGCTTCACCGACATATCCTCGCCCAAACGCTGGGATACGTTCTGTCCCAAATGAGAGAGTTATTTGCCAATTTTTTTCTCTAGGAGCAGAGCAGAGTGATACGTGTCCTTCTCACGTGGCAGCCATAACCAGAAGTCACAATAAAGGTTAATTTGATTTGAAATATTACACCATTTCTTTTTAGGCCAGTCAATGTGTTCTTTGGCAAATTGTAACCGCTTCAGCACATGTCTTTTTATTAACAATGGGACTTTGCGGGGGCTTCTTGCTGGTAGCTTGGCTTTACATAGACATCGTCTGACTGTTACAGTACTCACAGGAAACCTTTGATCGTCTTTGATCCTCCTGGAGCTGATCATTGGCTGAGCCTTTGCCAGTTTGGTTATTCTCCAATCCATTCGAATAGTCATTTTTCTTTTTCTTCCTTGCCTTTCTGGTTTTGGCTGCCATTTTAAAGCGTTTGATATCATTTTATCTGAACAGCCTATCATTTTCTGCACTTCTTTATAGGTTTTCCCCTCTTTTATTAATTGTAATTATAATAGTCAAAGAACGCTCTTCTTCTGAACAGTGTCTTGAACGACTCATTTTACTCTTTTTTTCAAGGACAAATGCACAGCGGAGTGGAGGAGTTTAAGAGGAGTTTAAGTATCTTGGAGTCTTGTTCACGAGTGAGGGGAAAATGGAGCGAGAGATCGACAGACGGATTGGAGCAGCATCTGCAGTGATGCGGATGTTGTACCGGTCTGTTGTGGTGAAGAGGGAGCTGAGTTCTCAGGCAAAGCTGTCGAGTTACCAGTCAATCTATGTTCCTACTCTCACCTATGGTCACGAGCTTTGGGTAATGACCGAAAGAATGAGATCGCGGATACAAGCGGCTGAAATGAGCTTTCTCCGTAGGATTGCTGGACTCACCCTCAGAGATAGGGTGAGGAGCTCAGTCATCCGGGAGAGGCTCAGAGTAGAACCACTGCTCCTCCACATTGAAAGGAGTCAGTTGAGGTGGTATGGGCATCTGATTAGGATGCCTCCCACTTGAGGTGTTTCAGGCACGTCCCACTGGGAGGAGACCCCGGGGCAGACCCAGGACTCGGTGGAGAGACTATGTCTCCCAGCTGTTCTGGGAACGCCTTGGTATCCCCTCTGAAGAGCTGGAGCAGGTGGCTGGGGAGAGGGAAGTCTGGGCTTCTCTGCTTGAACTGCTGCCTCCGCGACCCGGACCTCCGGAAAAGCGGTAGAAGATGGATGGATGGATGGAAATGCACAGCCAGCATATGCAGCATCAGTTGCCTTGATCCTTAAATAAGGGCCACCTGTTTAACACCTATTTTTTTTCACAGAATCAATGACCTCACTAGTGAACTCAGCACTGTTATTTTTTGAACACTCCCCTTTCAGTTAATGATTCAGTTTCACAGAATCAGCAGCATGCACGTCATGCCTGTTGAGTCTGTTGGTTTTCTAGACCTTTGCTAACCCTTCTAGAAACTTACTTGCCAACATTTCAGCGGCCAACATTTCTATTTAAAAACTATTTTTTAAAATTAATTTTATGTAATATTCTAATTTTTTGCTAAACTGAATTTGGGGTTTTCAGGGGCAGTAAGCCATAATCATCCAAATTAAAATAAATAAACGCTTGAAATATATCACTGTCTGTGTAATGAATCTATATAGTATATGCATTTCACTTTCTGAAATGAGTGACAAAAAATATTGAACTTTTTCATGACATTCTAATTTTGGGAGATGTACAGTGATCCCTCGCTACTTCGCGCTTCACCTTTCGCGCCCTCAGCGCATCGTAGATTTTTCAAAAATATTCATCAAAAATTCAAAATTGAGAAATAATGGGCGGGCGCTAGCAGAAGGCAGGGAGACTACATTAGAACATCAGGTATCAACACGGAGAGCCCGCACAACTCAAAAATCCACCTCTCTGTTCGCTGTTCTCGTGTTGGCTCGGCTTGGAAATCTCGCAAGCTGATTGGCCGAGACGTTTCACCCACCTTCTCTCCCTGCCGAACGCCCATGCAGTGAAGGAAGACCGCATTCATTGCTTTTTATCGCTTGTGTTGCTTAGTCTCGCCGCGTGGAACTTTTTGCTGTTCTCTTGTGCCATTTTGTGCGAAATAGTCTTCCCGTCGAGCCACTACGCCGCCTCCTGCAGCTTCTCCAGCTCTATCGGAAGCTGCCCTCGACGATCCTGCGCTTCTAGCACCTGACGATGAGGCGTCACCTGAGGAGCAGTAAAGCTCTCATTAACCTGTGCAGTAAATCATCTTCATCTTGAGTTACGTATCTTGTTATAAGAATAAAAGAGTTCTAAAAACATATTTATGTAGACTTTATTTACATCTACGTATGTATGTACACTTACACACACACACACACACACACACGTATCACATGAGAGAGAGAGTGAGAGAATGAACGTACGTATTATTTATGGATGACGTCATTAGGGGTGACGCTACTTCGCGGTTTTTCACTTTTCGCGGTCGGTTCTGGAACCCATTAACCGCGATAAGTGAGGGATCACTGTACCTGCATTAGGGAAATATACTTGTGAAAGTCAGTGGTGGGATGTGACAAAAATGCTTCGCTTCCCTGACAATTACCTCAGGATCCACTCTGTCCATGTACAAGTACATTTTCAATCCATTGATTTATGGTGGAACAGAAGCAGCACAACAACACTGTTCCAACACCTTTTATGGAAAATCCACAGAATAGGTGTGTGGATCTATTCTGACGCTTTAGAAAATTATATGAATCACTTATAAATTACTGGTTTGAAAATGCATTTGTATATGTTGAGATTTCGGATCCTGGGGTCCTTTTGACCTGTATCCACAATATAAACGCAACATGCTAAGGGAGGCAGACCCCTGGCATGTGGAAACAGATTCTAGGAAGCAATTACACACAACTTAATGCACAGCACCAAAATGAAACACATACACAAACCAGGACTTTAACCAGGATTAACATATTTCATCATTTTGCTCTCGCAAGCGAATACTTAGGACAAAGCAAGCATGAATCAGCAGAGTTGGCTACTAGCTAGCTACTAGCTAACACTCGTTAGCCAGGACAGGACGGTGCTGTATCGCTCAAAAAAGTGAGCTTACCACCAACAAGATAAATAAGCAAACAGATGCACAATATCACAAATCACTCACCATCGATGGTTCTCTCACGTTCATCTTCAGCTTGTCCGTAGTCCGGTTCTATGCTGGGCTGGATCTGTATCGGTGCGGGTCGCTCCTCTCACTGTGGATCTGCCGCCAAGCACAGAATACTCTGCATCTCTTCATTGGACCATGGTATAGATTTCCGCAAAACCTTCAACGCCATCTCTATTAATATCGTATTTACTCAGTGACCGTGTTTAGTCCGTGAACTATTGCAAATGGCGGTCGTGTAGATACCACAGAAGACGGACACTTTCGTGACATTACGTCTTGACCAATCAGTGGCTCGCAGTCTGTTGACGACACATTTTCAGCTCGACTCAGCACGGTTGTACCCTGGCCTCGAATAGGTATGAAAATAGGACTTGTTAACCGGTGCTGGGTAAAATGGAAAAGGCTATACACCGGGCCAAGTCGTACCGTGTAGGGCCAAGTGGGGACGAGCGGAAAAGGGCCATATGAGTCCTGATCTAAATCCTATTGAACTCCTGTGGAAGGAGCTGAAACATGCCATCTGGAGAAGGCGCCGTTCAAACCTGAGACAACTGGAGCAGTTTGCTCATGAGGAGTGGGCCACAATACCTGCTGAGAGGTGCAGAAGTCTCATTGACAGTTACAGAAATCGTTTGATTGCAGTGATTGCCTCAAAAGGTTGTGCAACAAAATATTAAGTTTAGGGTACCATCAGTTTTGTCCAGGCCTGTTTCATGAGTTTGTTTTTTAAAATAATTCTGTTGAACCACAATTCAAAAGCATTGTCTGATTTTCATTGGTTAATTTTCATAGAATTTTTATTTATTACCACTTTTGTCAGATTCAAGTTATTTCTGTGACCATTGTGGGTTTTTCTTTGATTAACAGAGGGGTACCAATAATTTTGTCCACGTCTGTACAGTCATATTTTAGCTGGAATTACAGGTGAAATGAAAATGTCTAATAATTTATGGGGAGGTATTTCCATTTTCAATAAATTTTTTTAAAACATTTGCTTTTAACTGATTTATGTTTTTGTCATAACTTAACTTTTGAAAAAAAAAGCTGTTAAAAATGAAGCTATGATGTTTTTTAAGCGTTTGCAGTTGTTCTGTATTTTTGTATAGTTCAGTAGGGTACTGTATCTTTAAGATTTACGGCAGAATCTGCTTTACGGTAGTCTCTCACTGCCCTCCATGGCGACAGACACTGCTGGGAAAATGGAGGAAGAGGCGGTTTGCTTTTGATCTGCTGTCAGGAATCCTGCTCATGTGAGTTCAGATGTTTGTGGATTTAAGGAGGTTTTGAGCTGCAACTAAACCTTAAAACTGTCTGGATGTGGAGGTAGCAGCTCCTGAAGACCGTTAGCTCGGTGCTAGTTAGCCACAAAGCTAACAGGCTTTTCCACGTTCTGTGAAATTCAAGTGTGTGAGTGTGAGTTGATGAGGAATTGTGTTACTGAAACAGTCCTGCATGACAGCTGCATCGGTGACTGGAGCGCCAACATTAGCGGAGTTTTCCTTTGGTTTCCCTCCCTGATGTTCTAGTTCGAGGGGATGCAGATGACGTCATCAGTCACAACTCATGACAGTTAAAAAATACTGGGTGGCAAAAATGAGTGGCAGCATTAGGGGGTTTGCATTAAAACCCACACAAAACAAACCCAGAGTAGTCAGTCAGAGCAGAATGCAGAGAACCTGCTTCCATGGACCTTTTCACAAATGCATGATGGCAGCTGATCGTGACGCGTTGGGCAAAGTATCCAGAGATTGTTTGAGGGCAAAGCTGGGCCGCATCAGTGCGCTGGCTCTATATTTATGTAATTTTTTAAATTTTAATATATAAATTCTGATGGCATGTTAAAGATTATTGTATTGTACAGTATGCTAGTATTAGATTGATATTAGATTGAGGGCCGAGTGGCTCTATCTGCTGTGGTTTTTGAGTTGATCGATCCCCATCTAGGGAGTAGCTGATTTTCACAGATATGCTAACGCATATTTTCCAAAGCATGAATCTGTTTGTTGGCAGGTTAAGTATATGCATGTCTATCTATAAATTCACTAAATCTCTAGTTTGTGTTTCTGTTCCACGCATAGCTCTCGAACTGTTGGTTTCCTGATCTTACAAGAGTGTGCATCCCCGAATATGGAGTTGCTGAGTCAAAATATATCATTTTTTTTCAATAAATGTTGTAGCCACTGCTCTGCAACCGCTCTCTGTGTCTTCATGTCATGTGTCTGTGACATCACGACCACGCTGATTGGATAACACACACCATCACAACCTGTTGGTCACCACAGCGCTTCGCAAACAAAGATTTTATAAGTGCTTTGCTGCTGTGTGCATCCCCGAGTATGGAGGTGCTTCGTCAAAATATATACCATAATGTTGCTGTGATTGATAATTTGGCATGGAGAACGTGTGGGGGGGGGGGGGGGGTAGGTCATTTGGATTTTCATCTGGGGGGCCAGTGGTGATGAAAAAATGTTGTTTGAAAGCAGAAACCGAGCCAAAACCTTCTCTGGATCAGCTGATCTTGCATTTGTTGGTGGCCGAAAAAAATCTTTTCAACACTTTTACAGAAATTCTTCTTCTTCATGGTTTACACTCACTGTTGTGGCCTTCACTTGATCCAAAATGCTGCAACTAGAGTTTTAACAGGTACTACAAAGAGAGATCACATCTCTCCGGTTCTGGTCTTCCTTCATTGGCTTCCCATAGAATCTAGAATTAAGTTTAAAATCCTTCTTCTCACTTACAAAGCTCTAAATAATCAGGCCCCTTGTTATTTAAAAGATCTGATCGTACCTTATCATCCTAACAGAGCACTACGCTCCCAAAATGCAGAATTACTGTAATATGTAGAATCTCTAAAAGTACAAAGGGAGGTAGAGCCTTCAGTTATCAGGCTCCTCTCCTTTGGAACCAGCTGCCAATCTGGATTTCGGAGTCAGACTCAATCTCTGTTTTTAAGAACTGAGCTAAAACCTTCCTTTTTGATATAGCCTGTAGTTAGGATGGGATCAGGTGACCCTGAACCCTCCCTTAGTTATGCTGCTTATAGGTTGAGACAGTCGGGGGACCTACAACAATGCACCAGGCTTCACTTCTTTCTTCACTCTCAGTGAAATATTTTTGCTGGTTGTTAACATCTGTTTGGTTTCTCTCACAGATGGAGTCCCCGTCGTGCTGTTTGCTCTCTACATGTCTGTTCTTTTCTTCTTCTCTATCCCCTCACCCCCCAGCCAGTCGCAGCAGGTGACTGCCCCTCCCTGAGCCTGGTTCTGCTGGAGGTTTCTCCCTGCTAAAAGGGAGTTTTTCCTCTCCACTGTCTCAAAGTGCTGCTCACAGGGGATTGCCTAATTTCTGGGGTCTTTCTGCAATTGTGAGGTTTTCCCCTGCAGTTTGAAAGTGCTTTGAGAATTTTTTTATTTTTTTTTTTGGACTTATTTTGTACCCGTAGGTAGATTTGTTCTGCAGTCCGGTGACAAGCCACCAGCTGCCGGTCGCTGCGTTCGCAAGCGCCCCTTAACTCCCTAACCTGCATGTTTTTGGCATGTGGGAGGAAACCGGAGAAATCCCGGAGTAAACCCACACAAACACGGGGAGAACATGCAAACTCCACACAGATCACTGTTGGCCGGGGGCAGGGATCGAACCCACGATCTCATGATCCCCGCGATCCCCCGGCCGAGGGTAAATTGTGCTGCCGCAGGGCTAACCACTGTGCCACCGTGCAGCCCAACAGCAGATGACTGCTGTTGTGAAATGGCGCTATATAAATAAAGTTGAATTGAAATGAAAATTGCTGTGTACTTCCGCTTCCTACCTGGTTACACAGAGTTTATATAATTTGATTTAAAAAATGGTTAAAGTACTAAAAATCCATCCATCCATCCATCCATCTTCTTCCGCTTTTCTGGAGGTCTGGGTCGCAGAGGCAGCAGTTCAAGCAGAGAAGCCCAGACTTCCCTCTCCCCAGCCACCTGCTCCAGCTATTCAGAAAAGATACCAAGGCGTTCCCAGACCAGCTGGGAGACATAGTCTCTCCACCGAGTCCTGGGTCTGCCCCGGGTCTCCTCCCAGTGGGACGTGCCTAAAACACCTCAACTAGGAGGCGTCCAGGAAGCATCCTAATCAGATGCCCATACCACCTCAACTGACTCCTTTCAATGTGGAGGAGCAGCGATCCTACTCTGAGCCTCTCCCGGATGACTGAGCTCCTCACCCTATCTCTGAGGGTGAGTCCAGCAATCCTACGGAGAAAGCATATTTCAGCCGCTTGTATCCGCGATCTTGTTCTTTCGGTCATTACCCAAAGCTCATGACCATTGGTGAGAGTCGGAACGTAGATTGACTGGTAAATCAACAGCTTTACCTTAGAACTCAGCTCCCTCTTCACCACAACAGATGAGTACAACGTCTGTATCACTACAGATGCTGCTCCAATCCATCTGTCAATCTCTAGCTTCATTCTCCCCTCACTCGTGAGTAAGATCCCAAGATACTTAAAGTCCTCCACTTGGGGCAGGAGCCTGTCCCCAACCCAGAGAGGACAGCCCACCTTTTTCTGCCTGAGGACCATGGACTCGGACTTGGAGGTGCTGATTCTCATCCCAGCCACTTCACACTCAGCGGCAAACCATCCCAGCAAGAACTGTAGGTCATTGGTGGATGAAGCCAACAGGACAACATCATCTGCAAACAACAGAGATGAGATCCTGTGGTCACCAAGCATGACACCCTCCGTTCCCAGGCTGCGCCTAGAAATCCTGTCCATAAAAATTATGAACAGGATCAGTGACAAAGGGCAGCCCTGGCGGAGTCCAACTCTCACTGGGAATGAGTCCGATTGAGTTTTGGCAATACAAACCAACCTCTCACAATGGTCGTACAGAGACAGAATAGCTCCTAACAACAAGCCCAATACCCATACTCCCGAAGCACCCCCCCACAAAAAACCACGAGGGATGCGGTCAAATGCCTTCTCCAAGTCCACAAAACACATGTAAACTGGTTGGGCAAACTCCCACAAAACCTTGAGAATTCTCGAGAGGGTAAAGAGCTGGTCCGATGTGCCAGGATGAAAACCACATTGCTCCTCCAGAATCCGAGGTTCGACCAACGGCCGGACTCTCCTCTCCAGTACCTTGGCATAGACCTTCCCAGGGAAGCTGAGGAGTGTGATTCCTCTAAAGTTGGAGCACACCCTCCGGTCTCCTTTTTTGAAGAGAGGAACCACCACCCCGGTTTGCCATGCCAAAGGCACTGCCCCCAACCTCCACGCAATGTTACAGAGGCGTGTCAACCATGACAGCCCTACAGCATCCAGGGCCTTGCGGTACTCAGGGCAAATCTCGTCCACCCCCGGGGCCCGACCACCAAGGAGATTTTTAACCACCTTGGTGACCTCAGCCCCTGTGATAGGCGAGTCATCCCCCTCGTCCACAAACCCAGCTTCCTCTTTGGAAGGCGTATCAGTGGGGTTGAGGAGATCCTCAAAGTATCCCTTCCACCGCCCGATGATATTCCCAGTCGAAGTTAACAGCGCCCCATCTGCACCATACACAGTGTGGACAGGGAGCTTCTTTCCCCTCCTGAGCCGCTGGACAGTTTGCCAGAATCTCTTCGAGGCCAACCGAAAGTC
Source organism: Pholidichthys leucotaenia (assembly GCA_020510985.1). Classification (NCBI taxonomy): domain Eukaryota; kingdom Metazoa; phylum Chordata; class Actinopteri; order Cichliformes; family Pholidichthyidae; genus Pholidichthys; species Pholidichthys leucotaenia. The sequence goes on from CM035836.1 coordinate 11,810,149, forward strand.
TTGTTCCATGGCCTTACCAAACCCCTCCCATACCCAGGTTTTTGCTTCAGCAACCACCTGAGCTGTACTTTGCTTGGCCTGTCAGTACACCTCAGCTGCTTCGGGAGTCCCACAAGCCAACCAAGCCTGATAGGACTCCTTCTTCAGCTTAATGGCCCCCCTCACCACTGGTGTCCACCACTTGGTTTGGGGGTTGCCACCACGAGATGCACTGACCACCTTGCGGCTGCAGCTCTGGGCCGCCGCTTCAACAATAGAGGGGAAGAACATGGCCCATTCAGACTCCATGTCTCCAGACTCCCTCAGAATGTGGTCAAAGTTCTTCCGGAGGTGGGAGTTGAAGACATCCCAGACAGGGGCCTCAGCCAGGCATTCCCAGCACACCCTCACACTATACGTTAGGGTGTACCAGGACTGAATGGCATCTTTCCCTGCCATCGAATCCAACTGACCACCAGGTGGTGATTTATTTATTTAGCGAATGCAAAGTCCTCAAGCCAAGCAGTTGCCTCCTGGTTTGCTGTATGGAGGGTATGTAATCCTCCTTCCAGTCTTTGGAGCGGGCAAGCCTCTATGATGTGTTCCATTGTTTGCTCCTCTCCACATGCGCACAGTGGGCTAGGGCTACTGCCCCATCTCTGAAGGCTGGCCAAGCAGGGGCCATGTCCACTCCTGAAGCAATTGAGTGTAGACCACTGTCTCCTTGGGAGGTTGGTGCCCGGGACCTATTGGTTGGGGTTTGTCACCAGGTGTTTGTTTGGGACCTCCTTGGTCTCCCATTCCTCTTGCCAAGCTGTCTGGATGGTGAAGTCAGCAGGGGGAGGGTTTTTCCAAATCGGCCGTCTGGATGGAAGTCGGGCAGTGGGTGGGGTGTAGATATCTGCATAGATTGTTAAGTGAGGAGAATCTTTGGCTTTTTGAAGCATCCTTTGAGTTAGTGCTGCTCGCCGGATGTGTGGGGGGGCTATGTTTGACAGTACAGGGAGCCAGGGGAGTGGTGTTGAGCGGATTGTCCCAGTTATGGTTCTCATGGTTGCGTTGAGCTGGGTGTCTACATGGTGTGTGTAGGATGACCTGGACCAGACAGGGGCACAATATTCTGCTACAGAGTATGAAAGGGCCAGTGCTGAGGTGCGCAGGGTGGAGGCTGCCGCCCCCCATTTTGCACCAGCGAGCTTGCAGAGCAGGTTGTTTCATGCCTTCACCTTAGCAGCCGTCCCCTTTAAATGTTCCTTGAAGGATAGGGTCCTGTCAAGGGTCACTCCAAGGTAGGTTGGATTCGAGGCATGCTTAAGCTTAAGTCCGCTCAGGTGGATGTTTAGTTCTCTGGCAGCTTTTACATTGTGGAGATGGAATACACTGGAGACGGTTATTGCTGGGCTTGGTTTTAGGTGCCAGGTTTTGCAGAACTGGTCCAGTTTGGCAAGATCTTCCGTGAGCACCCATTCCAGTGGCTCAAAGTCTGGTGCTTGGAGTGCCAAACAGATGTCGTCTGCATAGATGAATTTGCGGGATTTTGTAGTGGGCAGGTCGTTTATGTAGAGGTTGAACAGGGTTGGAGCTAGAACTGAGCCTTGTGGGAGTCCGTTTTTCTGCGTTCTCCATGCGCTTGTGTTCTGACCGAGGTGGACTCTGAACCTTCGGTTGGTCAGCAGGGTTTTTATAATTGCTGTTGCCCAGGCAGGGATCGCCTTTGTAAGTTTCAGGAGGAGGCCTTTTTTTTTTTTTTTTTTTTGTTACTTATTTGTACCCGTAGGTAGACTTGGTTTGCAGTCTGGTGACAAGCCACTGGCTGCTGGTCGCTGCGTGCGCGAGCGCCCTAAACCTACATGTTTTTTTGGTATGCGGGAGGAAACCGGAGAAATCCCGGAGTAAACCCGTGCAACACGGGGAGAACATGCAAACTCCACACAGCTCACTGTTGGTCGGGGGCTGGGATCGAACCCACGATCTCATGATCCCCGTGATCCCCCGGCCAAGGGTAAAACTGTGCTGCTACAGTGCTAAACCACTGCGCCACCGTGCAGGAGGAGGCCTTTGTGCCAGATCGTATCATAGGCGGCTGTAAGATCGAGAAACACAGCCCCTGTCTTCAGTCTGCTCTCAAAACTATTTTCGATGAAGGTGGTTAGGGCCAGTACTTGTTCTCCTGTGCTGCGGTCCTTGCGGAAACCTGCTTGATCCACACTTAGAATTTCCTCTATTCCTGGGGAAATACGTTGCAGTATTAGACGCTCCATGATTTTATAAGGAACTCTGAGTAGGGAGATTGGGCGGTAGCTTGCTGGTAGTTTGTGGTCTTTGCCAGGTTTTGGTATAGCAATGACCTTTGCTGTCCGCCATTTCTTTGGGATCAAGTTTGTTTGTGTGATCCTTGTGTAGAGTTGTGTCAACCAGGTTAGGGCTCGGGGGCCAAGATTTTTCATGAATTCTGGGAAGATGTTGTCATATCCTGCTGCCTTTCCACATTTCAGGCCCTGTAGGACTTTCTCCAGTTCAGCAGCCTCGAAGGGTTCAGGGTTTGTTTCCTGTACGGGCGTTTTTTGGTGGTTTTTTTTAGCTCAGTTGTAACTGCTCTTCTGGTGTCTTTGTCTTGGGGTGCTTTGGCGATGGTCAGTAGGTGGGATGCAACTTGGTTGGGTGTGACAGATGCTCGGCTTTGGCTAGGGGGCTTCTGTGCAGCTCCTAGGCGACGGATGAGGCTCCAACATTTCCTGCTAGAGTGGGTAAAGCTCCGGTCAGCAACTGTCTCCTCCCATGTCTTTCACCGGGCTGTACTTAGCGATTCAATGAGATGGTCTGCTATCTCTGGGTCCCCTGATGTTTGATAGGATTGTAGGAGGGCAGCGCTTTCTCCGTCCAGGCATGGGACATAGAGGGGTCGGTAGCCTCGTGGGATTGCAGTGTGAGCAGCCTTGAAGATTGCGCTGCAGAAGCGGTTGTATGCTTCATCTACAGTGATCGTGTGGAGTGGGATGGTAACAGCACTCCGATCCAGGGTTTCACTGAATTTCTTCCAGTTGGCTTTGCGGAAGTTCCAGCGCATCTTCCTTGGGCTGTTTATGACTGGAAGTTGTAGGCCAATGTGTACAAGCAGGGGCCGGTGTTGGCTGTGTGGAAAATCATCAAGAATTTGGATCTGTGTAGGATATGGCGTCCCATTCATTCGGTGGTGATCACCAGGTGGGATCCCCTCATGGATCGTCACTTTATCGTGGTGGGGGGTTTGTGTTCCCCAGTGATCCCAGGAGCTATGTTGTCCCGGGCAATTGGCCTCTGATAGGGTCACCCAAGACAAACTGGTCCTGGGTGAAGGGCCAGACTAAGAACAATCCAACAGACTCTCATGATAAATACTAGATCAAGGATTCAGTGTACCCCGCCCAGTGTGGGGTTACCGGGGCCTCACCCTGGAGCCAGGCCTGGGGGAGGGGCTCGATGGCTAGCATCTGGTGGCTGGTTTTCCACCCATGGGACCCGGCCGGGCTCAGCCCGAAGGAGTTATATGGGTCCGCTCTCCAGTGGGCTCACCACCTGCAGGAGGGATCATGGGGTTCTGGTGCTATGTGGATTAGGTGGCGGTCAACAGCGGAGACCTTGACAGACTGATCCTAAGCTTTTGGTACAAAAAATCAAGTCAGTTTAAAAATGTACAGCAAGGCAAAAAAAAGCAAAACGTGTTAAAACCAGAGGCATCAAAAGTAAATTTAAAAAATGTTTGCAATTTAAAAAAAAAAATCCTAAAGTTAATGAGATTTAGAGGTCTAAACCTACAAAAATAGTTTTACAAGAATAAGCAGAAGCACAAGATTAAAATTGTCATCCAGCATAAAACATAAAAGCACAAATTTATGTTTTACTTCTGATAAACCAGCCGTTATGAGCTCTTTACTCTGTGTAATCTGATTACATGCTGTGGGTCATCAAACTTGCACTTTCTGATCACGGATGATGTGCTGATCTCCTGTTCCTGATTCCTCATTTTTTTTTGTATGTTTGTCACACTTAAACATTTCAGATCATCAAACTAATTTAAATATTAGACAAAGATAACACAAGTAAACACAAAATGCAGTTTTTAAATGAAGGTGTTCATTATTAAGGGTGAAAAAAATCCAAACCTACATGGCCCTGTGTAAAAAAGTGATTGCCCCTAAACCTAATAACTTGTTGGGCCACCCTTAGCAGCAACAACGGCAATCAAGCATTTGTGATAACTGGCAGTGAGTCTTTTACAGTGCTGTGGAGGAATTTTTGCCCACTCATCTTTGCAGAATTGTTGTATTTCAGCCACATTGGAGGATTTTGGAGCATGAGCCGCCTTTTTAAGGTTATGCCACAGCATCTCAGTTGGATTCAGGTCTGGACTTTTAACGAGGCCACTCCAAAGTCTTCATTTTGTTTTTCTTAAGCCATTCAGAGGTGGACTTGCTGGTGTATTTTGGATCATTGTTCCTCTGCAGAACCCAAGTGTGCTTCAGCTTGAGGTCACAAACAGATGGCAAGATATTCTCCTTCAGGATTTATTAGTCAACAGCAGAATTCATGATTCCATTTACCACAGCAAGTCTTCCAGGTCCTGAAGCAGTAAAACAGCCCCAGACATCACACTACCACCACCATATTTTGCTGTTGGTATGATGTTCCTTGTCTGAAATGCTGTTACTTTTATGCCAGATGTAATGGGACACACACCTTCCAAAAAGTTCAACTTTTGTCTTGTCATTCCGCATAGTATTTTCCCAAAAGTCTTTAGGATCATCAAGATTTTTTCTGGCAAAACTGAGACAAGCCTTTATGTTGTTTTTTTTCTCAGCAGTGGTTTTTGTCTTGGAACTCTGCCATGCAGGCCATTTTTGCCCAGTCTCTTTCTTATGGTGGAGTGATGAACACTGACCTTATCTGAGGCAAGTGAGGCCTGCAGTTGTTTGAATGTTGTTGTGGGGTCTTTTGTGACCTCTTGGATGAGTTGTCGCTGCATTCTTGGCGTAATTTTGGTCGGCCAGCCACTCCTGGGAAGGTTAACCACTGTTCCATGTTTTCACCATTGGTGGATAATGGCTCTCATTGTGGGTCACTGGAGTCTCAAAGCTTTAGAAATGGCTTTATAACCTTTTCCAGGCTGATAGATCTCTTTTACTTTGCTTCTCATTTGTTCCCGAATTTCTTGAGATTGCAGCATGATGTCTAGCTTTTGAGGATCTTTTTGTCTCCTTCACTTTTTCAGGCAGATCCTATTGAAGTGATTTCTTGATTGAGATCAGGTGTGGCAGTAATCAGGCCTGGGTGTGGCTAGAGAAATTGAACTCAGCTTTCCAAAGATGTGATAAACCACAGTTTATTTATGTTTTAATGGGGACAATCACTTTTTCGCACAGGACCATGTAAGCTTGGATTTTTTTGCCCTTACATGTTGTGTTTACTTGTGTTATCTTTGATATTTAAATTTGTTTGATGATCTGAAACATTCAAGTGTGATAAACATACAAAAAATGAGAAATCAGGGAGGCGACAAACACTTTTTCACACCACTGTGCTTTCCCAGTACTTAAGAGTTTGCCCTCTGTGGTCCTATTATTTTTTTTTTAATGAACTAATTAATTCACCACCCCATCAGGTAGCGGTAGTACACCTAACAGCAGGTGTTTAAAACATGAAGGAGAAGACGAATTTCTGTAAAACTGTTAAAAAGACTTTTCTCAGTCATCTTAAATGTAAGGAATATTTTTCAGCAGACCTGGAGAAGGTTTTGGCTGTTTTTGCTGTCAAACAACTTTCCCTCATCACAGCTGGCTTCCCCCAGATGAAAATCCACACCAGGTGTGTGGGACCACAGTGCTCTGAATCAGGCTTTATAAAGCTCCAAATCCATTTGTAAATCATTGGATTATAAATGTACAAATTTGATCCTGGGTCTGACTTGGCCTGTTCACCCTTTAGGAATGTTCCTATTACCAGTGTTAGAGACCAGTTTGTTCGTCCAACTTGGCTGTTTTTGCTCCTTTTTTAAGATTCACACACGTTTAGTGGCTCCAAATGTCTCTTTCTACAGTAGAGGCTGCTCACTCCTGTAAAACTCTTGGATAGTAAGATGGGGCCATTTGGAACGTAGAACTGGTCCAGACCTCTGTCTCATCAATAATCATGATGTTGTTGTGTGTTTGTTGATGTCACAGCTGGTGAGTTCAGTGGTGAACAAGACGCATTGAGTGAGGAGCTCGTGAAGAAGAAGCATGACTTCACCAGAGGAGGTACCAGTTTAATTCTTAAAGATTTCTTCTCACTAAAATTATCTTGATTCTTCTTTGTGATTATTTTGTTTCAGGCTAGGCTAACTTAGATTGATTAAATCTCCTTTTTGGGGATTCTGTTGACCTTATTAAACTGTAATCCTGTAAAATAAATTAAGGTGAAGGTGATCTTGTCGACATTTTGATCATTTGGGCTGCACGGTGGCGCAGTGGTTAGCACTGTGGCAGCACAGTTTACCCTCGGCCGGGGGATCGCAGGGACCGTGAGATCGTGGGTTCGATCCCTGCCCCCGGCCAACAGTTATCTGTGTGGAGTTTGCATGTTCTCCCCATGTTTACTCCGGGATTTCTCCGGTTTCCTCCCACATGTCAAAAACATGCAGGTTAGGGAGTTAAGGGGCGCTTGCACATGCAGTGACCGGCAGCTGGTGGCTTGTCACCAGACTGCAAAACAAATCTACCTACGGGTACAAAATAAGTAATAAAAAAAAAAATAATATAAAAAATTAAAAAGATCAACTGAAGTTTAGGTTTAACCCTTGACGTCGATTGTCGCAAATTCGCATCAATCCGCTTCCGCTCCAAATGCAACCAAAATACCGTCCGTATTCCTCCACTACCGGTTGATGCACTTCCAACACATACCTAGGAATCTTTTGCAAGCATTAGTTTCTCGTAGGAACGGTCAGAGATGGAGCACCATCCATTTCCTGATTGCTACGCTCGCCTCGTGCCACGTCTGCATTTTCAGAAGACAATCATGGAAAAATTGTCCAATCTCAGGTAAGTTGTACTAAGATAAAAATATATACAGGCTTATTGTGTACTTTTATCACTACCACGAAGGAGTGGAGTACCTATGACGAATATTTTTGAAGATATTAGATGATTTCGGTGTGATGCTAATTCGCTACATTCAACCACAATGGATAACCTCCGTCGGCCACAATGGCCGCAAATAAGGTGCCGTATTTAGATGGTGTTCAACACTCACACACATTTTCTTTAGACACTGCCATTCTGAAACTCTACACCATAGTTCACGTGAACAATAAATAACATAGCATGCTGGATGTGAGAGAGGAGAGCTGGAGCTGACTTCACAGCGGTAGCTTTTTCCTCATCACCCCGATGTAGAGCAAAACTGTTGTAACAGAGCTAGGCATCTAGATTTTCATACTGCCTGCCTAAACTGCCGAACAGGACAGGGGAAAAAAAAGAAACGGCCATTCTACCTCATATCTGTAATCATAACAGAAATAATGCGGTGGGATATAAATTCTTGTGTTTTGCTTGTGTTTTGTGTTTATAATGTGTTTTTGATAGTTCATTGTAGTGGTTTATGATAGTTTGGCAGTCATGAGAGTTGAAAATACTGAAAATAACTTTGTTGCATAAATAAATAAAAGACTCTTCATACTTGAGATGGGAACAGGTGCTTTTTTACAATTTTTTTTACCATAAATTCCTGTTGTTGCTAATTTGCATCATACCTAAAATTATATGTATTTTATGTGCTATACCGCTGCCAATGGTGCACATACCTTGTCGGGGTGCAGCGGCTTGCGTACCTCAGCAACCCCCGGAGCTATGTCAACGGGAGCCTAGTGCTCCCAGAAGGTTCAACCATGTTGAACAGGTCCGTGTGAGGTAGAGGCCAGACTAAAGAGTGCACCCTGGTCCTCCAGGTTGGGGGTTGTGCAGCATGTAACAAATCACTCACGTAAAACCCAAGTTTTGTTACAGCAACAAATGTCCCAACGGCGGAACAGGCGGAGAGGAGAGCGAACTCCCAACGGCTTTGAAGGCGGAGGAGGACAGATAGTTGCATGGGAAGAAGGGTCTCGGAAAGCCTTGGCAGGCAACCTTTCTACAGGGTGGACCAAGCTCTCGATAGCCCAGCCATGGAAGGCAGTTGGTCTAGGGCAGGGACCCCCAACAAACGTCCATGGCTGAAGACGGAGAAGCAGGACCCCTGTGGTGCCACAAACCTCTGGCACGCATATTCGCTTCATGATGCAGCGATCGACAAAGAAGAAGAAGAAGATGATGTGCTATAGTCAAATTAACTTTCTCAACTTAATTTAGCATCTACTTGAAAGCAAAAACACAAGTGAATTTTTTTTTTCATAATTGGAAATCTATTCAGGCGTCAAGGGGATATGTTCAGTCAAATAAGCTGTGCTCTTTTGGAAAATTTGGGAGAACTCACACGGGCCAAAAGAAGTCCCAGCCTCAGGAAAGGAACTTCAGTAAAACTGCTGAGTGGGGTTTGCGATGGACTTGGTGCTGACTTTAAGGTAGCCACCTTGTTGTGCAGGAGATGTCCAGAGTGGGCTGGTCAGTGCTGCTCGTGGTGGAGTGTTTTTAGCCTTAGTCATTGCTAACAGTGCTGTTGCTGGTTGGCTCTGAGATGAGTGCGGGCCCGGGTGCTCTGAATGTTTTTCTTTTCATTTCGTATGGCAGTCCTTGTGGGTTTTGTGTCATGTCAAAGTCTTTCCTTCCATCTTTGTCATAAAAGACCCAACACCTGAGCTAACATTTTGGGACATTCAACTGCTCCCTAGCTTTCACAGCTGGCTGCAAATCTTGCTAGACAAGATATAACTTGATTCGAGAATGGGGGCTTTTGCAACATCTGGCTGCGATTCTCAGTGACAAACTATGACTTAACCTGACTGTGTGCTTGCTTTGCACCATCTAGTGGACTGAAAACACAATTGAGACCCTTAAAGGTCTTAATGACACGTTTTGACTTCCTCTAATTTTTCAACACATAATACAAAATGACAAAATAGGTTGGTCTGTGCAGTTCTGAGTCAAACAGGCTTTTTTTTCCACACGAATAGCCGACGTTTTCATGAGCACCACATCACCAATTACGTCAGTGGCTTGAAAACCCCGCTACCATGTTGTCACATCATCGGAATAACACAGGGCTTGGCTGCCCATTGTACACACAGGATGGAAGCGGTTGAAAACATCGACGATTTTTCCAGCACATGTAGTCTGGAATTGGTTTGTGTTGTCCAATCTTCAGACGATTATAGTTCAAAAGAATGGGATGATAATGAAGAATCTGTGGGCATCAGACCTTATAGGTTTGAGCCGTGCCAAGCGGGAATCGTGCCCAGCGAGTGAGACTCAGAGAGTGACGGATGAGAGGCACACATGCCCGCCACAGCAGCAGTGACAAACACACGGCAGGGGAACACCAGTGTTATTCTTTTGTTACAGATATTGCAACAAATTATTTGTTCATAAATATAATTTATTTAAACCCGATTTTTCAAAAAAATCATTGCAGTGTTTTCTCTGTGGCTCAGGCATCAGGTTTATTATGGATTGTATTTTGAGTTCTTGTTGTTTTTGTTTTGTACATGTTTTTTGTGCGTTTTGAGCCACTTTCAGGTGGGCACTGCCCAAGATTCGCCAGTCCGAACACACGCACCCTCTCTCTTTGACAGTCAGCTGTTCATGGTTTGTGTGCATCAACTGCCGTGTTGTCAGCCAGCCAATGTTGCCAACGCTATCATGACGTGATAGTCACTCCACACAGCCGTGGTTCTGTTGCACCCCTTTAAGCGATGTCGGCCCTGGGACGCAACCGTGGTTAACACGTCTCTTCTCCGTATTCGCTGGGCGATTTTGGCCCCGAACGCCAACTGTGGGTGTTTGTTTTTTTTTTTGTTTTTTTTTGTGGGTCTTGACCTTTTTGGGAACTGTTGTCATCATTGTTCAATACATGTGCTGTGGTAAATTCTGAGCGTAAATCCATTCATCATGACCCTCTGTGCGCTCTTACACAGGGCAGAGAGAGGGAGGATGAAATAACGAGGATTTGCATGCAGGGTTCACCACAGCACGTTTAATACAGAAAGACAGACAGTTCCCTGAAAGGTTAAGACATTCAAGAAACACAGACACACTTGCTGATGGCGTTCAGGAGCCGGCATCGCCCAGCGAGCAAATGAGAGGAGACGTGTTTGCCACAAGTGCACCCCAGAGCCGACATCGCTTCAAGGACGCATGAGAGCCACGTTGAACATGTAGTGACTGGCGCGTCGTGAGAGTGCTGAAAATACTGGCAGACAAACAGCACAGATGACAATACTATGGACCAGCAGTGCATGACTGGCAAACGGCTGAGAAGTACGCGCACTGCTGGTGATGGTGTGATAAGAAGCACCTGGACGAGGACCGGGAAAGATAATCAGGGGAAGTTTGAATCAGCTGGTGATAATGAGAGAGGGGACGTGACCGGACCTTTGAGATGTCGGCATGGGATCACAGAAAGTAGGTCAAAGCTGTGTGTAAATCCAGTAATCCTTCCCCTCCTCCGCTCCTGCTGCATAAAAGTGCATGAGGAGCGCACGAGGAAGCTTATGACAGTTGGAGCTTAATCGTGTGATGTAGTCTTTCACGGTTTGCTGTTTATCTAAGCCTGAGACATAACACGAAGGCATAGCCATAAAGCTAAAACAAGAAACCAGAGAAGCTGTGAGCTACAAAACTGCTGTCATTCCAGTCAACAACACCGGTGTCCGTTCTGTTGCTGACGTCATGGTGGTACTGCCCTTCATTCGGTGGGCGGCACCACAGTCCACTCAGCGGCTGCAGTTTTTTGATGATAACTAGTTTATGCAGGCACGGTTGTAAATATTATATTGATCATCAGCAATGACTTTTGGGTTTACACATCTTAAAATATGTCAAAATCATGTCATCAGACCCTTAAGTTTTTTTTTTTTATTTGTTTGTGTACTTTATTGATCCCCAGAGGGGAAATTGAGGGCATTCACCTGAATGGATGAAGCAGCCACGGTACGGCGCTATCCCTTTACCATTCACACACACATTCACACCTAGGGCCACTTTTTAGAGTTTTCAATTAACCTAACCTGCATGTTTTTGGCCTGTGGGAGGAAACCGGAGAACTCCCGGAGTCAACCCACGCAGACACGGGGAGAACATGCAAACTCCACACAGATCAGTGTTGGTCAGGGGCTGGGATCGAACCAGGGATCCCATGGCCAAGGGTGAGTTGCTGTGCTGCCGCAATGCTAACCACTGCTTCACCGCACTGCCCAAGTTGTACCTATAGTTCCTTTGGTGGAAACGATTCTAGTTTTGGTAGGCCAGTTTGTTTTTCTAACTTTGCTGTTTTAGCTTCATTTGAAGGCTCAAATATTTTTAGTGGCTCCATGCAGATTTTTTTTTTTTTTTTTTTTTTGCCAAAATTGCTCTTTTTTTTTCTGTCATACAAGTTGCTGAGTACTGGACTAGAATCAAAATTATTGTTTCATGCTCCTTTTAAGAATTTTTTTTTCTGAAATCACATAAATCCAAAGGATTCAAAGTCACAGTGTGAAAAGGTTTTATATGCTTATTTTATTATAGAAAGATTAACTATTAGATTATAGTGCAAAAAAACAGCCAGAGGGGGTGAACAAGCCAGTGTACTCCTAGTGCCTGTCCCAAGCCCGTGTAAATGGGGAGGGTTGTGTCAGGAAGAGCATCCAACATAAAACCTTTGCCAAATCTAATATGCATATCATGACGAATGAGAGTTTTATACCGGATCATTCAAGGCCTGTGTTAACGACTACCACCGCTGCTGTTAATCGACAGGGTGCTGGTGTCAATTGGCCTACTGTTGGTGGAAGCAGGGTTTCCTCTGGTAACATTTCCCGATGGTGGCCTGCCATGTCAGAAGATTTTCTGCGGCTCTATCAGGACATGTAAATTGAAGAAAAATTTATGAAGGAATGACGATCCACAAGCACGCACACCAACAACACGCGTCACCGTGATCCTCGTGGAGAGAAGCGCCCTGCCCGAGTGTTCTAGTCACCAGCAAGGCAGAGTGTCTCGCTACTAGTGTGACTGTCCAAGAGAAACACAAACATATTCAAGAACTATAAACGCGGAAAAAAATCAGAAGAGGTATGTAAGCACTGGAGGCATTTATCATGGTTTTAACTCGCTGGTAACGGGGCAAATAATGGAAGAGTTGCTTAGCTAACAGGTGTGGTTAAGAGCTCAAGTTGGCTTATTTTATTTACTTGTTATTTTTGTTTTTCTTATTTCAGTCAAGAATGAAAATGAGCTGTTTTTAACCTTTACCTTAGATAATATTAACTAAATTAGATAGATGTACTTTATTGATCCCAAACTGGGAAATTACAGAATTATTGAAATTATATTCATTATTCAGTGTTTCTTCTGGCTTAAAGACCTTGGCACGGTGGCAACATATTTTTCCGGCGGGGGGGGTGGTGGTGGTGGTGCAGAAAACACATGACACGATTGTAACCGGAAATGTTAATTTTACATTCTTTCTTTTTTTTTTTTTTTAATTTTGCACAGAAATATTGCATCATGGAACTTTCCATTTGAAGTCTTGTACTACCAAGGCTTAAATGTTGGCATTTTGGGCCAGTTGGGGTCCCACCCAGATGTCCTGTGTTTGGACTTTTTACTGGTGTCATCCTTCTCTTCTTCGTCTGCTCTCACCTCTCCTGGACCCTCTGCCTGAACACTTTCCTCTCCTTGGCTCCTCTCTTCTGTCTCATCTTTCCCTCTCTGAGCTCTGTCTAATTCAGGTTCTCTCTCTGCCTATAGTTGTATAGAAACAAGCTAGAAAATACCAAGTGTCATGTTTTGTCCTGCAGGATTTTTTTTTTTTTCATGGTTTACATAAATAACCAAAATGTGTATTTTTTGTATTTTTATTCTAGTGTTTCTTGTTTCCATTGACAAAGAGTAGGAAAGGGAAGGGGAAAAAACAGTAATTTACTCATGCCTACTTAAATGTATGATCAGAGGTAGGTATAGTAGCCAGAAATTCTACTCATGTAAAAGCAGTGCTTTGAGATTAAAAATTAAAAGGAGACAACCAAAAATTTCTAGTTGAGTTAAGGGTACAAAGAGCATCTACTTAAAAACTTGAGAAATGACTTCAGTCTTGAAGGCTTGAGGTTTTCCTCCAAAATTTATAACAATTTTCTTGTAGTTTTTTACTTTTCTCTGTAAATTTATGTAAATTTGCAACCATTTTCCTCAAATATGTTTTCTCTTGAAACATTATGACTTTTCTTGTACATTTGAGACTATTATAAATTTGTGGATTATTTTGTGGTTAATGTTTCTCTTTTTTAATCCAATCCAACTTTATTTATTAAAGCTCTTTAAAAATGACAGTTGATACAAAGTGCTGTACATCAACGATAAATAAAATACAAAAGCAATAAAATACAGTTAAAGTTCAAAACAGCACAAACAAAACAATCATCATGCAATAGAGACAATAAGAACAAAATCAGTGTCTCAAACTGGGTCAAAAGCCAGAGAATAAAAATGGGTTTTAAGAGGAGTTTTAAAACTGGACAGTGAAGAGGCCTGTCTGATGGACAAAGGCAGATTATTATAAAACTACTGTTTTTTTTAATAAATTTTCAACAGAATGTGGCAAATTTTTTCCTGTTTTTCTCAGACAATTTAAACTTTTGACCATAATTTTGGAGAGCCAGAACAAAACAATAACTCTGAATTCAAAGAAATATAATAATTCAAAGTATATTTAAAGAAATGAATTAACATAAATGAACAAATATGCAGTTATTTCTGTTATAATATTTCTATGTATTTATCATTTTTTAGAAATCTCACCAACCAGACAGCAGGAAAAACCTCCCTTATTTTGAAATCCAAATGTTGGCACATTTAGTTTGTCTGAAGGCTGTTGACGGATTAAAGTCATTGACTTTGTGAATTCCGGTCATCTTAACTTGCCAGGTACATAATAATGAACATAAATTATTAGTTAATATTGCAGTAGCTGGAGAAGTAAATCCTCAGCGATTCATCAGTCACTTTTGCCTTTCCCTGCAATGAAGCCTAACCAGACCTGTTAGCCAAGTGACTCCTCATTGTTGTTCCGGTTACCAGCGGGTTAAAATCACCAGAAATGCCTTGACTGCTTATCTCTTGCACTTTTTTCTGTGTTTAAAGTACTTTAATAAGCTCATGCGTATTAAACAGGAACGCTAGAGAGACACGCTCTGCCTGCAGAAACGGTCACGCGGGCGCCGGGTGGGTGGGGCGCTTCCACGCGGATGACAGTCACGCACGTTGTTCATGTGCACACTTGAGGGGCGTTTCTTTCATATTTAATTTTTCTTAAATTGATATATTATAGGCGCGGAGGCATACTTCCTTAGGGAGGCGGGCCGCCACACAGAAATGTTACCAGAGGAAACTCTGATAATGGAGTTTGATGTCTCGATTATTTTGGGAGATGTGTGTAAAGAGTGGCATGGATACAAAAGTCTAGAGAAACCTTCAGCTTTAGACAGAAGAATTTGGCCCTGTAGAGAGAGGTCTCTTGTTTAGCCAGTGATTTAACAATTTCTGTACATCTCTAGTTCTGGGAGCAATATTTGAATCAATTCTTTTAGTTGCATCTTTTGTAATTATAATTACCTCCGCCAAGGAGCTAATGTAATTGGGGTGGTCTGTCTGCTTGTTCATATGATTATGCAACAACTACTGGACAGATTTATATATAGTGATGATATGATCTTTCGACAAGGAGTGATGATATAGAGTGAAGTACGTGGCGGTAATGCACCCATAAGCTGGTTGCCAACTGCCAGTACAATCTAAAAGAAGAAGACGATTTTGATGAAATTTTCACCAGAGGTGGTTCTTGGCTTAAAGAGGAATCCATTCCATTTTAGTCATGATCCAAGAATGCATTCCTCCGCTATTGTCATGAATTGCCCCTCAAGGTAGGAACGAAGATCCACATGCTGAACTATAGTTGCAAGATTTGTTGAAGGGAACAAAAATTCCAAATAGTTCGCAAAACAAAAATTCCAATAGTTCACAAAATAACTTGCAGGCAGAGAAGGTGGGATTAATCAGGAAATTGCAGCAGAACGGGGAATGGGTTCCGATGCACAGTGAAAGAAAGCAGAAGCTCCAACAATGAATGACAGAAACAAGGAATTTAAATAGGACATGGAGTCAGTGAACATAACTGGATGCAGGTGTGGATCACATGAGCAGGCAAGGGGTAACAAAGATTACAATAGAGATCAGCTGGGAGTAATGAGAGGGGAAGATGGGACTGACAGCTGACAGGAGCACCGCCCACAACAGAGCAAAAAACCCAGAAGTGCCACTGACAGCAGCAGCCCCAGAGAGGGAGAGAAAAAACACAACAGGATACAATTATGATATGAAGGCAAGTGAAGACAGGTACCTGAAATATGTAAATAACAAAACGATAATGAACATAACCAGGAAAATAAATCATACTAAGAAACAATGCAGAATATGGGAACATCAACCAAAAATAAAATAACAGGAATAAGAACTCAAAAATACAACATCATACATCCATCCATCGGGGGGGGGGGGGGGGGGCTGGAGCCTGGAGCCTATCCCAGCATCTTTTGTGCGAAAGGCAGGGTACAAATATAAAAAAAACATATTCTACATCAGGGGTGTCCAACCATGTGCCATGGAGAGCCAAGACCCTACAGGTTTTCTCTTCTGCCCAGTCTCTTCAGCAGGTGTTTTCACTTATCAGCAATCAGTGGGAAGAAGTTCACAGAAATGTGCTGTTGAAGACACTGGTTGGAGGTAAAACCTGCAGGGTCTTGGCTCTCCATGGCACATGGTTGGACACCCCTGTTCTACATATTCTATGTACCTCCAAACAACAGAGTTGTGAAAGGTATGCTATTCTGTACTTGTATGTCATCTGTTCTGGTTAAAGTACTGATTCAAGTTTTTATTCATGTAGGGGTAACAAGAGAAGGACTGTAAAGTGTTCAAGTTCAAAGTACTTTCCCCAGAAATGATCTTGTCCTGAGCTGATAGAATGTCATGTGGTACGTTGTCAAAAGAATATAAACTCATCATTTTTGAAGCTGGCAACTTGGAACATTTTCCACAGAAAAAGTGCATAGATTTAAAGTTTGTTGCTGCTTGTTCTTTAGAAAATGTGAAAAGGTTGTCAAAAATATGAGTAAGTCCACAAATACCTGATATATTGGCCAATACCTGGAAAAATGAACTTAAGTGCAGTAATTTAGTACTTGTACTGTTACTTCCCACCACTACAATGTTATAGTGATTTGCATTGTCCTAAATAAATTTACATTTCATGCATATGAAATGTCAAGTCTTTAACCTTTTGCACTCCGGGATACTGCGGGCGGTCGTGTCTCTGCGTCCTAGTGCGCACTGAAAAAAAAAATAGAAGCTGCATTTCCATTCTTCCACTACAGACACAGCCGCCAACAGAAAGCCAAAGGAGTGCTTTGATTGGTTTAGATTTGATTGACCTCTCATTTGACTAATAAGAGCCTTGAATTGGGTTTCTGAAACCTTGAAGAACCAATGACTGAAAACCTAGCAAGAAGGACCCGCCTACCAACGGCTGCGAATACCATCCATCCATCCATCCATCCATCTTCTACCGCTTTTCCGGAGGTCCGGGTCGCGGAGGCAGCAGTTCAAGCAGAGAAGCCCAGACTTCCCTCTCCCCAGCCACCTGCTCCAGCTCTTCAGAGGGGATACCAAGGCGTTCCCAGACTAGCTGGGAGACATAGTCTCTCCACCGAGTCCTGGGTCTGCCCCGGGGTCTCCTCCCAGTGGGACGTGCCTGAAACACCTCAAGTGGGAGGCGTCCAGGAGGCATCCTAATCAGATGCCCATACCACCTCAACTGACTCCTTTCAATGTGGAGGAGCAGCGGTTCTACTCTGAGCCTCTCCCGGATGACTGAGCTCCTCACCCTATCTCTGAGGGTGAGTCCAGCAATCCTACGGAGAAAGCTCATTTCAGCCGCTTGTATCCGCGATCTCGTTCTTTCGGTCATTACCCAAAGCTCGTGACCATAGGTGAGAGTAGGAACGTAGATTGACTGGTAAATCGAGAGCTTTGCCTTAGAACTAAGCTCCCTCTTCACCACAACAGACCGGTACAACGTCCGCATCACTGCAGATGCTGCTCCAATCCGTCTGTCGATCTCTCGCTCCATTTTCCCCTCACTCGTGAACAAGACCCCAAGATACTTAAACTCCTCCACTTGGGGCAGGAGCCTGTCCCCAACCCGGAGAGGACAATCCACCTTTTTCCGGCTGAGGACCATGGACTCGGACTTGGAGGTGCTGATTCTCATCCCAGCCGCTTCACACTCAGCGGCAAACCGTCCCAGCAAGAGCTGTAGGTCATTGCTGGATGAAGCCAACAGGACAACATCATCTGCAAACAACAGAGATGAGATCCTGTGGTCACCAAGCATGACACCCTCCATTCCCTGGCTGCGCCTAGAAATCCTGTCCATAAAAATTATGAACAGGACCGGTGACAAAGGGCAGCCCTGGCGGAGTCCAACTCTCACTGGGAATGACTCCGACCGAGTGTTGGCAATACGAACTAAACTCTCACAATGGTCGTACAGAGACCGAATAGCTCGTAACAACAAGCCCGATACCCCATACTCCCGAAGCACCCCCCACAAAAATCCACGAGGGACGCGGTCAAATGCCTTCTCCAAGTCCACAAAACACATGTAAACTGGTTGGGCAAACTCCCACGAACCCTCAAGAATTCTCGAGAGGGTAAAGAGCTGGTCCGATGTGCCACGGCCAGGACGAAAACCACATTGCTCCTCCTGAATCCGAGGTTCGACCAACGGCCGGACTCTCCTCTCCAACAGACTCTCATGAATTGTATATCAAGGATTCAGTGTACCCCGCCCGGTATGGGGTTACCGGGGCCCCACCCTGGAGCCAGGCCTGGGGGAGGGGCTCGAAGGCTAGCGTCTGGTGGCCGGGTTTCCACCCATGGGACCCGGCCGGGCTCAGCCCGAAGGAGTTACATGGGTCCGCCCTCCAGTAGGTTCACCACCTGCAGGAGGGATCATGGAAGTCCGGTGCTATGTGGATTAGGTGGCAGTCAAAGGCGGAGACCTTGGCGGACTGATCCCAAGCTTTCTAAACTGGCTTTTGGTACGTGGAATGTCACCTCTCTGGTGGGGAAGGAGCCTGAGCTGGTGTACGAGATTGAGCGATACCGGCTAGATATAGTCGGCCTCACCTCAACACACAGCTCCGGTTCCGGAACCAGTCTCCTGGAGAGGGGCTGGAGCTTGGCCTTTTCTGGAGTTGCCCCGGGCGAGAGGCGACGAGCAGGGGTAGGTATTCTTGTATCGCCCCACCTTGCTGCCTCTATATTGGAGTTTTCCCCGGTGGACGAAAGGGTTGCTTCCCTGCGCCTTCGGGTTGGGAAACGGGTCCTGACCATCATTTGTGCCTATGCACCAAATGATGTTTCAGAGTACCCACCCTTTTTGGAGTCTGTGACTGGGGTGCTGGAGGGTGCTCCTCCTGGAGACTCCATTGTCCTACTGGGGGACTTCAATGCGCACGTGGGCAACGACAGTGAAACCTGGAGGGGGGTGATTGGGAGGAACGGCCTGCCCGATCTGAACCCGAGTGGTGTTCAGTTATTGGACTTCTGTGCTAACCACAGTCTGTCCATAATGAACACCATGTTCAAGCATAAGGGTGTCCATATGTGCACCTGGCACCAGGACACCCTAGGCCGCAGGTCGATGATCGATTTTGTTATCGTATCATCAGACCTGCGACCGTATGTCTTGGACACCCGAGTAAAGAGAGGTGCAGAGCTGTCAACTGATCACCACCTGGTGGTGAGTTGGATCCGATGGCAGGGGAGGAAGCCATTCAGACCTGGTAGACCCAAACGTATAGTGAGGGTGTGCTGGGAGCGTCTGGCTGAGGCCCCTGTCCGGGAGGTCTTCAACTCCCACCTCCGGAAGAACTTCAACCACATTCCGAGGGAGTCTGGAGACATGGAGTCTGAATGGGCCATGTTCTCCACCTCTGTTGTTGAAGCGGCGGCCCAGAGCTGCGGCCGCAAGGTGGTCGGTGCATCTCGTGGTGGCAACCCCCGAACCAAGTGGTGGACACCAGTGGTGAGGGGGGCCATTAAGCTGAAGAAGGAGTCCTATCAAGCTTGGTTGGCTTGTGGGACTCCCGAAGCAGCTGAGGTGTACCGGCAGGCCAAGCGGAGTGCAGCTCGGGTGGTTGCTGAAGCAAAAACCCGGGTATGGGAGGAGTTCGGTGAGGCCATGGAACAAGACTTTCGGTCGGCTTCAAAGAGATTCTGGCAAACTGTTCGGCGGCTCAGGAGGGGAAAGCAGCTCCCCGTCCACACTGTGTATGGTGCGGATGGGACACTGTTGACTTCAACTGGGGATATCGTCGGGCGGTGGAAGGAATACTTCGAGGATCTCCTCAATCCCACTGATACGCCTTCCACAGAGGAAGCAGGGTTTGGGGACAAGGGGGATGACTCGCCTATCACAGGGGCTGAGGTCGCCAAGGTGGTTAAAAATCTCCTTGGTGGCCGGGCCCCAGGGGTGGACGAGATTCGCCTCGAGTACCTCAAGGCCCTGGATGTTGTTGGGTTGTCATGGTTGACACGCCTCTGCAACATTGCGTGGAGGTCGGGGGCAGTGCCTTTGGCATGGCAAACCGGGGTGGTGGTTCCTCTCTTCAAAAAAGGGGACCGGAGGGTGTGCTCCAACTTTAGAGGGATCACACTCCTCAGCCTCCCTGGGAAGGTCTATGCCAAGGTACTGGAGAGGAGAGTCCGGCTGCGAATACAACAAGCCAATTGAAGCAGAGAAGTTCGACGATTGAAAGCGTGCGCCCTGTGCGTAAAATTTGTTTTGTGTAAGCCGCTGGGTGTAACTGTAGCGTTTGCCAGTCTTTTTATTACTACTGCTCTTATTTGTTTTGAAAAATCGTTCGCCAAAACTGCAATCATGGAAGCGCAAAACCGCAATAATGGAGTCATGGTTTGACCGGGTCACGTGACCAGAACCACGAGTCGTAACAAGCGGACCAGCGTCATGTTCGTCTGACAATGAGGAAGAGAAGTTCGCCAGCGACACTGCTGTTGTGGACAGGTAAGTGTTATAAGCTCATTATTCTTTATCACTGAAAATAGGAATAAAAGTGACTTTTGACCGATCGGTAAATTACAACTGTGCGTCATTGCCACATGATGGACCGCGGCGCACAGACCGGACCGTGTCTCACATGACGGACCGCGGCGCACGGTCCGGTCGCTCCTCTGTAGCGGGGTGGGGCGGGGGGGGAGTTGTTATCCTCTACATTGCAGATATTTTAGTATAATTTTTATTGCATTGTAGGTTATTTTTTCTTGTAAAAAAAAAAGCCACACATTTTTTACGTGGCATGTTTCTTTGTGTGTGGGGGGCTTGTTTGTTCATTCATTCATTAATGAATGAATAAACAAATCCCCCCCACACACACACAGCCCTGAGTGTCACCTTTCATTAGAGCCCAAGATCAAGCTTCTATATTGAATCATTCAAAAGTTATAGACGTTTTCCCAAACTGTGCCATTTGGCGCAATTTGGCACAGTTCAAAAACGCCTGGGAACTACCTGAGGAAAAAGCTGTGTAATATATTCATTTTTTGTGGTATTGTTACAAAATTTTGACCTCAGGTGGATAACACTTGGTTCTACATTTCTGTTGCATTTTTCAGCCAGTATCTGACAGCTGTGTGTTATTTGCAAGCATTTGTATCTAAAAAAAAACACCCAGGCGAAATATATTTTCTTCAAGTTCAGTATGTTTAGATGACTGTTACTCAGTGGCAGGAGCACTTAGAGAGATTATGACTGTTGTGCCAAAAAATTCAAAGTGTTTTCTTTTAAATGAGACCGACCCCATGAAGATGATTAGATTAGATTATTTGTTTATTTGACAGGGACAGTGCAATAAACATAGACAATTAATCAAACGACAATCAATCTGATGTGTTGCACAAAGAGTGTATAGCTATTAGCTAATTTGCAACTCTTGTCCCTGGATGGGCTTTAGAAAGGAGAAACAAGTAAAAAGAAAAAAGGATAAGGAAAAGAAAAAAATGAAAAACAGAATAAACAATAACCACATACATCAATGCAAAAAAGATTATAAATACATTATAAATACACAATTATATATATTATAAATATTATAAATACACAATATAACAACCTGACTCACATTTGCCTATTTCAGGCCTCCCTCCCTTCGTCACTCACTATAAACAAACACATTCATTCCTTCCCTTCATTCACTCTCACCCTGCAGACAATCATTTCATACATGGGTACATTCTTGTTTATTTTTCAGCCAGTTTTTAACCTTTTTAGTGAATGTTTTAAGTCCGTTATTATTTTGATTTCATTTGGCATTGTGTTCCAGATGTGACTGCCCTTTATAGAGAAAGCTGTTTGTCCAAATGTGGTTCTGCGGTGGAATATTTTACAGTTATTGTTAACAGAACTCCTGGTGGCTCTGCTGCTGTCCTGTCTTTGGATGAAACCAGCAAGTGGCTCAGGCGCTGATTTATGGAAACATTTGAAAATTAATTTCAGAAAACAGAGGTCAATGAAACTCTCAAAACTCAATAGATTATATTTTTTAAAAATATAACAGTGATGCCACCTAATGCGCTTTTTGTCCAAGATTTTTAGAGTTTGATTATATAATGAACCTATATGTCTTATTGTGGAAGGGGCTGCTTGAGCCCAGACTGTCAAACAGTATGATATATGAGAAAAAACCATAGAATGCATTTACAGTACAGCTGCTTCGTATGGTATATAATATCTAATTAATTTAAAGCAGTTCAGATTTTTTTTTTACTGTTTTTGAAATTTTCTTTATATGAAGATTAAATTTGAATTGGGGATCTAGTACAATGCCAAGGTATTTGAATTCTGTAACTAAACTGATGTCTTGATCATGTATATTAACTTTAAAACGTTGCAGGTTACATTTTTTGATTGAAAAGCACATTAAAACTGTTTTCTGAAGGTTCAGCAATAGATGGTTCTGGAAGAGCCACTCTTGGACATCAACCATACTTGTGGACAGTACATCTGCAGCCTGTGCTGGAGTCTTGGCAGCTGTGTAAATAACTGCATCATCTGCATAAAGTTGACATGTTGCAGCTGAGCAGTGTAGCGGCAAGTCATTAATAAAAATGCTGAAAAGTAAAGGACCAAGAATGGACCCTTGTGGGATACCCATACGGTTGTTTAAAAATGAGGATTTATCCTGGTGAACTTTTACACACTGTTCTCTATTCTGGAGATAAGATGCAAACCATTCTAATGTATCTGGAGAGAAGTTAAAAGATACCATTTTGGATAAAGGCAAACTGTGGTTTACAGTATCGAAAGCCTTTTTGAGATCTAGAAAAACAGCCCCTACCACATTACCCCTGTCCAAGGACTGTTTGACATTTTCAATAAGGCAACAATTTGCTGTTTCTGTTGAGTATCCTGGTCTAAAACCAAATTGATGTGGATGAAGAAGTTGACTGTCTTGTAAATAGTCTATCAGCTGTGTAGCTACAACTTTTTCAAGAACCTTAGACAGGACTGGTAAAATAAGAGATTTTTTTTTTTTTTTTTGGACTTATTTTGTACCCTTAGGTAGATTTGTTCTGCAGTCCGGTGACAAGCCACCAGCTGCCGGTCGCTGCGTGCGCAAGCGCCCCTTAACTCTCTAACCTGCATGTTTTGGCATGTGGGAGGAAACCGGAGAAATCCCGGAGTAAACCCACGCAAACACGGGGCGAACATGCAAACTCCACACAGATCACTGTTGGCCGGGGGCAGGGATTGAACCCACGATCTCATGATCCCCGCGATCCCCCGGCCAAGGGTAAAACTGTGCTGCCGCGGTGCTAACCACTGCGCCACCGTGCAGCCCAGATTGGGCGGTAATTGCATATATCGTCTTTACTGCCTGATTTATGAACTGGTATGACGACAGCTTTTTTCCAACCAGATGGAAAAGTACTAGACCTAATGGAGAGATTGAGATAAGTCAGTGGTTTGATTAATATTTTGCTGTGCGTTTTGAGAAAGGAAGTGCTCATATTGTAGATATCATTAGTTTTTGAGTTTGACAGTGTTTTAACAATACCAGCAATTAACTCCTCATTTACCTCATCGATGTGAAAAGAATCTGTTGAAAGTATTGATTTTGTGTTGTTGAGCACATTTGGCATCACAAAGTTTTTTGTTAAGTCTTCCACAGAGTCCACAAAATATGAATTAAATTCATTTGCCAATGTAGCCTTGTCACTGATGGTCTTGCCATTGATTCCAAGTTCCTTTACCCCCTTCTGAACATTTTTTTTTATTAGTTAAGTTATTTAAATGCCTTCATAGGGAACTGTTGTTACCCTTTGCACGATCTATCAGTTTATTGTAATAAGATACTTTTGATTTTCGCAGCTCTTGTACCACTTTATTTCTTAAACTTTTGTACACAAGGTGATCATTTTGTAGTTTAGAGGTTAATGATGTTTTCAATGCAGAGTCTCGCCTCTTCATAAGTTTTCTTATTTCATTATTTAACCATGGTAGGTTAATCTTCTGTTGTCTACTTGCTTTGTAAATTCTTCTATCGACTTTGTAATTGTTGCAGTTATAAAATTACAACAATCATCTACTTCATATATTGACATGAGCTGCTCCCAATTTTGATTCTCTAAGTAATGTTCAAACTCCGCAGTTTTTGATTTGGGAATAATAAAATTTAATTTGTCAATATCGACTCACCCAAAATACTGTAGTCGCTTTTTAGTAAGTTTTCTGACAGCAAGAACCATGTTATGATCTGAGAGACCAGTTACAAGATTATAGGTTCTGGTTATTCGTTCTGGTTTGTTAGCAAATACCATATCAATAAGTGTTCTAGATTGTTTGGTTATCCTGGTGGGTCCTTTGATCATTTGTTGGTAATTAAATTTAGTCATGAGGCTTTTCAGTTTCTGTTTGTCCTTTTTATCAGACCAGTTAATATTAAAGTCACCATAAAATATTGTTTCTCTGCTCCTTTCAAGTTGTTTAACCAGATCACTTAATTCATTATAAAAAAGAAGAATTGTGTGACAGTGGGTTGTACAATACTGCAATGTTGAAATTCATTACCGGTGAGAGACATACATTAACAGCTAAACATTCAAGTGAAGTATTCAAATCAACCAATTGACATTTAAATTTCTCTTTGATGTAAATTAAAGAACCTCCTCCTCTCCCTACCTGCCTGTCTTTTCTAAAACACTGATAGCCCACAATATCGATCATATTAGTGTCTATGTTTCTGTGGAGCCAGCTTTCTGAAAGACAAAGATAGTCCAGATTTGAGTCCAACAGCAACACCGAAATCTCATCTCTTTTGGGGATTATGCTCCGTATGTTTAAATGTCCGCCGAGGATCCCCTTTGGTTTAGCCTTTGTGTCCCAAAGAACTCGTGCATGATTAACAGTTTGGAAAAATAGATGTTGTTTTTGCTTTTGTACAGCTCGGTTTTCGGATCTCGCCTCATTTGCATTTTGTTTAACCGCTCCTGTTTCCAAAAGTTTGGACGTAGCGCAGCTGTTTACAGCAGGATCAGATATGTGAGTCTGTTCAGTGCAGTTCGACTCACCCGACTCGCTATGTCCAGCTGTACTGGGGCGAAGACCGGCATTATGCTGCTCCACCAGTTCAGATGTTAGCAGGGCCGTTGGCAGTAGCGGGCGATCAACCGGTTCAGATGTTAGCCAGGCCGATGATAGCAGCGGGCGATCAGCCGATTCAGATGTTAGCATGGCCGCTGATAGCAGCGGGCGACCAGCCGGTTCAGATGTTAGTAGGGTTGTTGATAGCAGCGGGCGATCAGCCGGTTCAGATGTTAGCCGGGCCGTAGATAGCAACAACCAATCCGCCGGCTCAGATGCTTGTGCTAACCCAGTGGTCTGCTGTTTAATAGTGGCAGGTCCAGGGTAAAGGTGAATATCCCCTGCCAGAAGTAGCAGTACCAACAGTACTTTAACTGTATAGCCTCTGCCATATTGTGATATTTGCTTAACAGCCATGTTTGCCTTGTTTTGGAAGCTTTTTCTCAGGGCTTTTGAAGACCAGATAGAGTACAGGGTGAAATGACCATGTCCATATCCATATAAATAAAACTTTTTAGCTTCAGCTTTAGTTGATTTGGCCGGAAAACCCTTCTTGTTGCAGGTCCAGACACACAAAGACAATAATAAGAAGAAGTAGATAAGCAGAAAGTGGCTAGAAGTGGAGCCCATCAAACCACTCCTCACTCCGGTGGCAGCCATCTTGGATTTACGATGCTGCAAAGGGTTGAAGAACAGCTTTTGATTTACTTTGGGTATGTTATTTTTAGGCGTTTTTAGGGAAATTGACCAGAGTGCAAGGGGTTAACTAGTCTTTAACTTTTTAATATGACCCTTCTCTCTTTATCTCTGTTTTTCTCTTATCTCTTTGTCTTATGTCCTGATTGGTGGAGCCTTGAGCACTTTTATCATGTTTATAATCAGCTACATGTGTGCCTGTGTTTGTGTTCATGTTGAATGTAACTGTAGTTTGTAAATATGGATGTCACCTGACTGCAAAACAAATCTACCTACGGGTACAAATAAAGGAACCTGAACCTGAATATGTCTGGTGTGAGGATAACAATGTAGAAGCAGAAAAACACTTAAGGAAAGAAAGCTTTTATTTACAAAATGTGCAAAAACTTTAGACTGCTACATATGAAATATTACACACAGCCAAAAATATCAAAGCTGTGATCGTTACTTTTTTTACAGTCCCTCAAGCACAGACAACGCGTCCCATCAGTCCAACAAGGGTGTTGGTCCTGTCCTCCATCTTCTGGATGCTTTGCAGCAAAGCGGAGGTCAGCTGCTCCTCCCTCCTGCTCTGCTCCTGCTGTCTCCTGTCTGACCGTAGTCAAGAAGGAGGTCCATGTTTGTGTCACACTTCTATTTCCCTTTTTTAAAGTACAAAAATAAGCAATATAAAAAAACCACACACTGAAAAATGCAAGAATCATCAATCCAAGATTGAATGTGTCTATTCAACATCCATTTACTGTTGGTGGCATCACAACATTCAAGTGTGTGATTCTTTTAATTCACTCCCTCCTTTGTGTGAATGAGTCATGACCTGAACATAAATTACCTAATCTGGTCCGATTAGAAGAGCAGCAGGAGGACAAGCTTGGTGCTGGTGAAGGTGAGCTGGACACCACAGGTCTGGGTGGTTCTCCCTCATCATCCAGCTGTGATAAATCTGTAAATACAAAAAAAAGTGTTTTTGTTTGTGCAGTGTCCAACTTAAGCCTTCCATTAAATGTGCAGACATAGAAGGCAATTTTATTCAATATAAATGTTAGCAAAGCTGACATGTCTGATTATGGAATAGAAGAATAGGAATAGAATCGGCTTCATTGTCACTGTGCAGTTGTACAGAACAATGACATTGTAGGAGCTCCACCAGGCTACTGTGCAATAAAGTAAGAGAAGGATTAGATAAAATACGGCTACACAACACACAATTAAACACGAGTGAAATTTTTAAAAAAAAATGGCCTGAGATTATGGAAATATTACCAAATTAGTAAAAAAGACAACGTTACTAGTGTCTGGTAGAAAAAATCTCCCATAACACAGTATTGATGCCACAAAAACCGTATTTTGCACTGGATGTCTTTATAAAAAAAAGTATTCTGTAAGACACTAAGATTTCTGTTGTAGTTTCTCAAACGTGCATTTCTTTATGGCGAGGAGAAACATTCGTGGTAAAAACACTGTTAGCTTGTTAGCATAGCTAACCAAAAATACTATAGTCACAAGAGTGACTAAAAAAATATCCGCACCGTTACATATCAATACAAGCGATATACATTTGTCAGCAGAGACGGCCTGTTCATTTCTTTATGGCGAGGACAAGTGTTTGGTCGTAGGAAAAGCACTGTTCGCTTGTTAGCATAGCTAACCGAAAATACTACAGTCACAAGAGTGACTAAAAAAAAATCTGCACTTTGGCCGTTGCATATCAATACAAGCGGATATACAGTATATGTATACATATATTCGTTAACGTCTGCCATTTTAAAGACAATACACTTACCAGCATGTTTTAAGCAGTTTGTTGTCTGGATTGTCCCCAAAACAGTTCATCACATGAGTGGCCCCCTCCAGCTTATCTTGTACTTCTGTTTGTGTCCATAGAGCCAAGAAATCTGTCTCCTCTTCGCTCTAAATCTGTTTGGTTTTGGAATCCGTCGCGTGCTCTGCTGTTTGGAAAGCAACATGGCGGTCAGTAATGTTTTGAAGCTTGTCAGTTAACCACACCCATGGCTATGGACGTAGCCAACGTAAACTGGTGCTGCCGCTGGCCCAGCTAGGAGTTGGGGCCACGATAGACCCACTTTTGAGAGCCTGGGACTGGTGCTTTAGTCGGTGGAAAACCAAAGAACTGGTGCTAATGACGCTCTGGCTCCAGTTAAGCACTGGAACCAGTTTGGTGGAAAGAGGCCCACAGTGTGTTAGAATGAATCCTCCAAAACTACTGGATAGACTCTGATGCACTTTTCACCAGAACTGGCTTGTTGCCTACACATGAACCCATTACATTTTGGAAGTGATCAGTGAGGGACAGAAGGAGCCTTGGCAGAGGTATGTGCTCTCTGTGTGCTTTTCTAGTTTTGTTTGTGAAATCACAATAGGCCTGTTCTGTTTTACTTGTTTACTACACACTGCAGTGATATGACACTGCACTGTTGGTTATATTGCTGAATAATTATGAACCTTGTCAGTAAACTATAGGGCCTTTTCCACTAGCGCGCTTTGGCGCGGCACGGGACGGCTCAGCACGCTTTGTACGCTTTTCGACTAGCCCCAACACGGTTTAACAGCCGCGATTCTCAGCCCCGCTTCAGGGCAGGGTACAGCAGTGCTGAGCTGTGCCGTGTTGTGACGTTTACAGACTGGTCGCCGCTGATTGGTCAGGTCTTAACCGGCGCTGATTGGTTAGTTCGTAACCGCAGCTGATTGGTTAGTTCGTAACCGCAGCTGATTGGTCAGGTCGTAACGTCACGAAAAGCGACCTCCTCTGCCGAATCTTCACGAACGCCGTTACTCAGTGCTCAACTACAGTGGGTGGTTGATTTTCACTGTATTGCTGTGATATTTTCATTTTTTTATTTCTTATCATGGCTTCGCGTAATAAGGGCGTTCCATGGAGCAATGAGGAGGTTCAGTGTCTGCTAACTGCATTGTCTGATGATCGCATCCAGCGCGAGTTAGATGGAGCTACCAGGAATGAGAAAATGTACCGGGAGGTTTCAGAGCACTTTGCAGCACAGAGGCACACACGAACTGCCAAACAGTGTAAGAAAAAAATTTAAAAAATGAAGTGTGATTACCGTGTGTTAAAGGACCACAACAGCAGAAGTGGTGCGGACCGGAGAAGCTGGAAATGGTTTGAGCAGATGGACGCAATATACGGCCATCGGCATGCGAGCATTGGCCGAGCCATGGCTCGAGACACAGCCACAACATCGGAGCCCTTTAAAGGTGAGATTTTTTTATTTTTTTTGGGGGGGGGGGGGTCGGAAATATATTCTGGAAGACGCTCAGTTTATTTATGGAATAAAAAAGCTGTTCATTTGTGCATGTGGATGATCGCTCTGCTATATCGCAGCAGACTGTGGTCTAACGCTTTTCTTTTAAGTATACATGTGAAAAATACGCTGAAATAAACTTGTATAATCGTTTTAAAAACTATTGTCTTTTCTGTATATCTTTAACTTTAGTGCTGTATTTTATTGTGTGCATTTCACTTGTAGAATCAGCCCACTCGTCCACCGCGCCAGCACGCACGGACTCTCCAGCGTCTGACGGAGGTGAATCTGTCGCGCCGACACCGGTAGCGGGAAGATCACAAGGTCCAGCCGAAGGTCCGTCCCAAGCTCCATCAAGAGCTCCATCACCTTCTCCATCATCAGCTCCGTCTGTATCCGTTAGGTCTCGTCCAACAAGTGTTGGTAAGTCACATAAAACATGAGATTATACCGTAAAAAGGGGCTATAAGGGACGGCTGTTTAATAAGGGACACTTTTCTGTTAAATGTTTTAAATGTTATTCTCCTTTTTTTTATTTTGAGCAGGACGCTGAGTTGTATTGTCTTTCCTGTAGATAGATCTTATTTTTAAGAAATTTGTCTCCGTTGTATTTAATGAAAATTCGAAAAAAAAGTGTCCCTTATTACCCCGCCGTCCCTTATAGCCCCGTTTTTTATTTGTATTAAATAATACGTCCCTTATAGCCCCCTTTTTTTATGACTAAGGTAATTTCAGATAGCTGCATTTTAATTTATCTCTGTGTCAAAAAAATCTGTGGTGGTCTGTTGTCGGTGTTAAACAACACAGTTGTGGTTGTGTGTTTTTTTAAATACTTTTTGTAGGTCATCATATCTAAAAAAAGAAACAGTGTAGGAGTCAAGAATTCAGGAGAACGCATGATTTAACATTATCTTTTTTAATTCTCATCTCAAACAATACTTCACACAAAAGTCAATACATCCTTTCATCTGTAATAGAATAAACAGAGTCCTTCTGGTCTCCTCTCTAACCCCTAAAAAGTTCTGTGTGGGTAATCTCCTTTCTTGGGAGTCCACAGGGGGTGCAGACACCTCATCCTTTTGATGTGTGATGTAAATACACCTGGCTAGCTCAAAGTCTGTCTCCTCTGAATTCAGCTATAATTATGGGCTCCACATCACTCCCCCCTCCCATGCGAAAGACTGGTCACACACAGTAATACAATGGTCTCAATCAATAAATCACACAAAAGTCAATACTAATTTACATGCTTTCATCTGTAAGACACACAGAGTCCTTTGTTCTCCTCTCTGACCCCCAAAAGGTCAGGGCGGCTAATCTTCTCCTTTATTCTGAGTTCACAGGGGGTGCAAACACCTCATCCAGTAGAGGTGTGATGTAATTAGGCATGGCTAGCTCAAAGTCTCTCTCAGCTGAATTGCAGCCTGCAACATGTGAGTCACATGTGCTTCACAACAGCACATGAACTAACTTATGAATATGCCTCATTACAAACCTTCACGTAACTTAAGCATTTTTTATTAACACATTACTATTTCAGAGTCAACAATAAAAAAGAAAAATGTTAGAGCCATCCATCCATTTTTTTCAACTTAATCCTTTGAGGATTGCATGGGGGGACGTTCCCTATCACAGCACCCTGTGAACAATCAACTCCTTTTAAGTGGAGAAACCTAACATTTGAGCTTAATTACAGCAAAGAAGCATATAGTCACATCCCACCAGATGGATTCACCAGTGTAATTCAATAGTATATGTTTTGTATATTTAGATACAGCATGTAACCACCCTGACTTTCTGTCTTTCATCTAGGGAAACGAAGAAAAAGAAATACACTGTCGGACATCGCCTCAATAATGGAAGAGTCCCATGAACATGACAGACATCTGATGGAGAGAATGGATGAGACACTGGACAGATACACTGACAGGCAGGAGATTATGCAGCAAAAACGCCTCGACCAACTTGAGAGACACCACCAGCAGTTTTCTGAACAAATGCGGGAAGCACATAGGGAGGAGCTGACAGAGACCCAAATATTTAACAGAACCTTCCTGACACATTTTGGCAATCTGGTAAAGGCAATGAGTGATCGGCGGGAATAAAATGTCGATTATGTTCTGTTGCTGGGGTTTTTTTTTTTTGGAATATTTGATTTATAATAAAAAAATTTGTTTCATAAGTGTGTTTTGTCTGTTATAACAATGAATTATAAAACTGTATAATTACATAGCAATTCAATTGCCTAGTCTGATGAAAATGATGCAGATCAGAGCAGATCAGGTCACCCATTGTAAAGGTAATTTAATTATTATCTATAACAAAGAACAAATTTTTTGTAAGGTTGATATTGTTTTTATTTAAATCTCTTCAAAAAATAGAAACAAATGATACATTTTTAAACTTTGGTTACATTTTTTATGTCAACTTATAAGAAGTTGCACATTTGGAGTTTAAATTGCAGCAGGACAGACCGATCAAGCTTACAAGTCAAAGTATTTAAAAAAATTATTATGTCCATTGATTGTTAGTCAAATTTCATACATTTAGAATATTTGAAAAGGAGTACAGCATCATATAAAAAGAAAAAAAACTAATCCCAAACGTTGATCTGAATGTTAATAACATGAAATTTTTTTTTTTATTCGGTACATCCGAAATGCACTAGGATGTAAAAATTAATACAATTTGGTAATGATCCAGTGTGCCACTGTATCATTATTTAATACTAATAAAAAAAGTTTCAGCTCATAATTTAAAGGTCATTTGTCAGTTAATTCAAAACAAAAGTGCCTTTTTTTTGGGAAGCATTTGTCCCTTAACTGTTAAACATTTATCACTGCAGACAGATTGTCAAGGAATACACAATTGTGTTGATGTTACCCAAAACCTTTATGACACACTGCTTGTGGTGCTAACTTTTGCATGTGGGTTATTTTTAAGAATATTAACATTTTCTGGAAAGTATAAGTTTGATTTTATTAAAGTGAAATACAACATATTTGGAATAATGTGTACTTTTTAGAAATATGTACACTTATTTAGCCTCAGCCAGGATAAAAATAACCACAGGCAGCCAGTGGGGCTATTTATAGTGAAGGCACTTAATATTGAATATTTTGAAATAACACTTATCAATATAATGTGTGCTTATTACATCTATTTTGACTTATTTTTTGTATGATATGCTTAAATTTAAATATAACGTTTTTCTAAACATAATTAGTATTTCAATTTTCAGTTCCAGCAAAGCAAAAGAGACAAATGAAAAGTGAACAACAGTTTAATCATTAAACACAGACGTTACAAATATGTACACACATGAATACTGATAAAATTCTTATTAATTATTTGTACACAAGTACTGCATCAAAGCATCTCTGACACCCCCACCACGGTCCTCAGCTACCTCTGCAGCTGACACCAACACTTCATCATCTACTGCATCCAATGCAGTATCAAAGGCCTCCCCATGAGTTTCACACAGATTATGCAGTGCACAACAAGTCACCACCATGGATTTCACAAGTTCGATGTCACAGTCATTCCTTTTTAAAAGGCAGCGCCACCTTCCCTTAAGCCTACCAAAAGCATTCTCAACATTCACCCGTACACGACTGATGGTCTGGTTGAACGTGTGCTGTTCTTCAGTCAGTCGTCCGGTGTCAGGGAATGGTTTCAACAGCCAATTTTGGAGTGGATAAGCTGAGTCCCCTAGGATGTAGTATCCCGTACATAACGCACCGATGTTCCTGATAGGTGGGAAGAGGTTTCCACGAGTAGCTAACTCCCACAGTCTGGACAGTCTCAGGACCCTAGCATCATGCATGCTCCCTGGAAGCCCAGCAAACACATTCCAGAACAAACCCTTTCCATCAACCACACCTTGAAGGATTATGGAGTGCCAGCCTTTACGATTGAAGTAGTCAGTGTGACATTCTTCAGGTGCTATGATGGGTATGTGGGAGCCATCGATGGCACCAACGCATAATGGTAGCCCCCACCGATTCTCGATGTAGGCCGACATTTCCATGAATCTCCCTTCATCGGGAAGATGAAGCAGTTCTGGAACAAGCTATGACTCTGCTGCTGCACAAAAGTCCTGCACACACCTGCACACTGTTGTGATGCTGACCCCAAAAAGATGTCCAATAGTGCGGTACTCTGAACCGGTAGCATGCTTCCACAGTGCGATGGCCACTCTCTTCCTCAGCGGCACACATAAGCGGAACGTCGTATCATGCAGCTCCATACATGGACGCAATTTCTGACACAGGTAGGTAAAAGTGTCCTCGGACATCCTGAAATTCTGCAGCCACTGCTGGGTGGAGAAGCTGGGAACAACATCCTCCCACCAATGCGAGCTACGATTTTCTGTCCAGACACGCGGTGTGGAGCGAGTATTTTTCACCAAAAAATCCAACTGAAAAACACACACACAGCATATAGTGTAATAACGATAATTTGTCAACATGAAAATGCTGTAAAATATAATACAATGACTATAAAATTAGCTTACCAACATTTCGTCCCTCCTATGCCGTTTAATTAACTGAAACACACACACAGCATAATCATTCATGTAATACTGATAACTGTCAGCATCAAAATGCTTTAAAAAAGTATAATATGACTATAAAATGAGCTTACTGTTATCAGCAGCCTCCTCTGCAGGTTAAGTAAACTCGGCATTCCAGCTTCATATTCCTCCCAGTGAACCGCGAGTCTCCTGAAATGTTCAAACGCTTTTTTTAGCAGTTCACGTCGTCGCCTCTGGTGTCTTCTATGGTTAATATTTCTGGATTTAATTGTGAGATAACAGCACAGAGCGAGCAAGGCAATAATCATTGAGTCCTCCATTTTTTTCTGGTGTAAATAAAGACTCAGTCGCATGAGTAACGTCACGGGAGTGTGGGCCCGCCTCGCTGGGAGTCTGGCGCCGCCTCGCTACACCGCATACTACACCGCCATCCACACATAAAAAGCACAACACCGTGCTAATGGAGACAGAACCATGCCGAGCTGTACTGAAGTGAATCGAGCCGTACCGAGGTGTGCCGTGCTAGTGGAAAACAGGCTTATAAGGTAGAAGAGAGGAGGGAAAACATCTGAAAAACTGACCTGAAAGATTCAATAAACCATGATGCTGCAGGTTTTCCTCTGGCTGAAAGACCTTGGTGCGATCACAACATATTTTTCCGGGGGGGCAGTAAACATATGACACGATTCATTCATTCATCTTCTTCCGCTTAATCCTTTTCGGGTCGCGGGGGTGCTGGAGCCTATCCCAGCATCTTTGGGCGAGAGGCAGGGTCCACCCTGGACAGATCGCCCGTCCATCGCAGGGCCAACACAGAGAGACAGACAACCATTCACTCTCACAGTCATACCTAAGGACAATTTAGAATCCCCAGTTTGATGCCAATTAACCTAACTTGCATGTTTTTGGCATGTGGGAGGAAACCAGAGAAATCCCGGAGTAAACCCACGCAGACGCGGGGAGAACATGCAAACTCCACACAGATCACTGTTGGTCGGGGGCTGGGGTCGAACCCAGGATCCCCCGGCCAAGGGTGAGTTACTGTGCTGCCACAGTGCTAACCACTCCGCCACCGTGCCAACCCATGACATGATTGTTACCGGAATGTGTTAATTTTATACAATTTATTTCTTTTTTAAAAATTTGCACAGTAACTTTGCAGATGGAACTTACCATTTGAAGGATTGTACAACCGAGGCTTGAATACTGGAATATTGGGCCAGTTGGGTTCTCACCCAGACGTCCTGTGTTGAGACTTTTTAGTGGTGTCATCCTTCTCTCCTTCCTCTGCTCTCACCTCTTCTGGACCGTCTGCCTGAACACTTTGCTGTCCTTTGCTCCTCTATTCTGTCTCATCTTTCCCTCTCTGAGCTCTGTCTAATTCAGGTTCTCTCTCTTTCTATGGTGGTATCGAAACAGGTGAAAAAATATCAAGTGTTTTGTGTTGCAGGAAAATGACAAAAATATGTGTATTTTTATTCTAGTGTTTCTTTTTTTTTTTTCATTGAGACAGTAGGGAAGGGAAAAAGCATTCCTAATAGTAATGTACTCATGCATCCTTAAATTATATGATCAGGTGGGTATCGTAACCAGAAATTCTACTCATGTAAAAGCAGTGCTTTGAAATTAATAATTAAAAGTAGTCAACCAAAAATTTCTAGTTGAGTTAAAACCACTTGCACTCCGTTGTTCCGCGGGCGGGCAAGTCTCTGCGTCCTAAGACGCACGAGGGCGCTCTCGTGCGCCCTCGTGCGCGCTTGGACGCATGACGCATGATGGTGGTGATGTAGGTGGTGTGGCCTCCAAGCGCCACTGAAAAAAAAAGCTGCAGTCACAGCCACGAACAGATTAGTTCATCTGATTGACCTCTCATTCGACTAATAAGAGCCTTGAATTGGGTTTCTGAAACCTTGAAGAGCCAATGAATGAAAATCTAGGAAGGAGGACCCGCCTACTGTGAACGCAGGAGCCAATTGAAGCACAGAAATTCAGGCTGGGTGAAGAGAGATTTACTGCTGCAGCAGATGAAAACAAAGAACGCTGGACGAAATCTACTACAGACCCCGCAGCATGGAGACCACCCACAAGTGGGACCTGCACTCATTCCAGCAGAATAGACGTTTAGGATTCTCTTCCGTCATCGTAGAACGACGGAGGCCGATGACAAAGGTCGTAAATCATTCACCAAAACCGCAATAATGGAATTATGTTTTGATCGGGATCCACGAGCCGAGCAGCGTCGCGTTCGTCTTACAATGGGGAAGAGAAGTTCGCCACGACTCTGCTGCTGTGAAGAGGTAAGGTGTTATAAGCTAAATTATTATTTCTCCCTGAAAACTGTAATCCAAAAATGACTTTTGACCGATCGGTAAATTACAACTGTACTGCGCACGAAGTACGAAGTGCGTGTGCCGCGATAAACGGTTCATTTGCCGTGTTTGGACCGTGAACGCCCCCCCCCCCGCCCCGCTGCAGAAGAGGAGCGGGGGGGGGTGGCGTTCACGGTCCGAACGCCCCCGGTCCGCGGGGGGAAGCCTATGAGTCTATTCCTTCATGTAGCGATGGCCGTCTTCTGCAGCAAGGGGGGGGGGGACAACCCCCCCCCCCCACACACACACACACAGTAGCGAGGGGGGGGGGGCGCTGTGAAAACATGCAAGGAGTGTAATCCATCATGTGGCGAAGGCCGAACTCCCGTCTTTTTTAGCGGGGGGGGGGACAACCCCCCCCCCCCCCCCCACACACACACACACAGACACAGCCCTGAGTGTGACCTTTCATTAAGATAAGCCTTTATTAGTCCCACAATGGGGAAATTCCAGGATTGCAACAGCACAGGGATAGCAACACTCAGAGCAATAATCAGAAGGCAAGAAAAAAAAAAAACCAAGAACATCTAGTAAACATATGTACATATTACTATAAATGTATATATATAGACACAGTGCGGAGCATTATGGTTGGTGAATGTGCAGCAGAAAGTCTAAGTTCTCTCTCCGCGGATGCGGCGGGCCAGCTGGAAGTCTTTGGGCATGATGGTGACCCTCTTGGCGAAGAAGAGACCCACCAGGTGGGCCTGGAAGCGCAGCTCAGGAAGCTCAGGAAGCGCAGGTGGGTCTTGAAGTCCTGAGCGATCTCCCTCACCAGGCGCTGGACGGGCAGTTTACGGATGAGCAGCTCCGTGGATTTCTGGTAATGACGGATCTCTCTCAGAGTCACGGGCCTGTAACGGCGAGGCCTCTTCACTCCGCCGGTGGCCGGAGCGCCTCTCCGAGCAGCCCTGGTGGCTAGCTGTCTCCTGGGGGGCTTCTTCCTCCAGTAGATGTTACGGGCGGTCTGCTTGGTTCTTGCCATCGCTCTTTATTATTCTGTCTTATATTTCTTGCACGCCGCCTAAACTCCAGCCCGGCACCCGCGTCGTTTTCGCTACAGCTCCCGGTATGTCGAGTTTCCCATTAGCACCGGGCGGCGGCCAAGTGCTAGCTAGCACTAGCTCCTCCCCGCTGTAACGTCTCCCGCTGTAAACAGTGGCTCCGTCCGCCGACCCGGGAGACCCCCGGGGCGATCCGTGCATCCGTGATATATATACACAGAGTGAAAGGTGTAGAAAGAAGAAGGAAGATAGCCCAAAATGAAGATTCTACATTGAATTATTCAAAAGTTACAGATGTTTTTCCAAACTGTGCCATTTGGCACAGTTCCAAAACGCCTGGGAACTACCTGAGAACAAAGCTGTATAAAATATTCATTTTTTGTGGTATTGTTACCAAATTTGGATCTCAGCTTGATAACACTTGGTTCTACATTTCTGTTGCATTTTCCAGCTGGATCGGACAGCTGTGTGTTATTTGTAAGCATTTGTATCCAAAAAAACACTGTGTCCAAATTTATTTTCTTCAAGTTCAGTATGTTTAGATGACTGTAACTCAGTGGCTGGAGCACGTAGAGAGATTATGTTTTTTTTTTTTGCCAAAAAATTCAAAGTGTTTTCTTTTAAATGAGACCAACCCCATGAAGATGCTGCAAAGGGTTGAATAACAGCTTTCGATTTACTTTGGGCACGTTATTTTTTGGCATTTTTAAGAAAATTGCCCGGAGTGCAAGTGGTTAAGGGTACAAAGAGCAGCCACTTAAAAACTTGAGTAATGACTTCAGTCTTGAAGGGTTGAGGTTTTTCTCAAAAATTTATTTATTTATTTATTTATTTTATTTAAGTTTTTGTAAAGGGTATACAGGTCATTACAGCATTGCATTGTTTACATTTTCATCACATGTTCCCTTATTTTTTGCTATTTGACAACATTGGTAGGATAATTATTACAACACCCCCTTTTTTTAAAGTGAAAGAAAAAGTGAAATTAAAGAGAATAAAATAAAACAAACAAACAAACATAACAGCAAAAAACAAACAAACAGAAAATTAAGTAATTAAAAGTAAAAGAGCATCTGAGTAGCATCAGAACAAAGAGCGGTGCCATTATTGAAATGGTATTTGTCAAAGATTAGATCTAATGGAAGACACATATGCGATCCAGGGTTGCCAAGATTTCAAGAACCCATCCATGTCCTGTCTCAGTGCGAATGTCAACTTTTCCATCGAGTAAATGTCTTGAATCACGTTAATCCAATCTGCAGGTGTAGGACAGTCCTTCAGCATCCATTTTTTAGTTAGGGCTTTTTTACTTGCCAATATTAAAACATTGAATAAGTATTTATCTCCTCGTCTTTCCAGTGAGTCCGGTAGTAAACCCAAATACAAAGTTACAAAAGAAAAGGGAACTGTTATTTTGAATATTTTCCCCAATATTGTCTGTACATTGGTCCAATATTGGTGGATAACTGGGCATGACCAAAACGCATGAAAATGATTTGCAGTCTTTTCACCACACAAGCGCCAACAGTTCAACCCCTTATGGGTAAATTTGTTTTGTGCAGGTGTTCTGAAAAATCTTACCAAATTTTTCCATCCAAATTCTCTCCACTGCAGGGATGAAGTACTTTTCCATTGCTGTTTATTTAGCTTTTCCCATATTTCCAGTTGTAAAGTGAAATTCCCCTCTTTTTCCCATCTCTCTTTTATATATGATGTGTTGTCTCCTTTTAAGTCTTGAAGTCCTTGGTATATTTTAGAAATGTATCTGATCCCTGGGATCCTTTTATATGCCATTAAGAAGACCTTCAGAACACCTGACTGGGCCCTTTCCAAATCCTCCTTTTTAAGTATATTGTTTATGTGGTGTCTAAGCTGAAAGAACCTGTAAAGATCTTGATTTATTAGACCTTGTTTTTTCAAATCTTCAAAACTTCTTAAAGTTTGCCCCTTAAAAAAATCGTAATATTTTATCAGCCCTTTCTCTTTCCACTCTTTAAATCTAGTGTCTGTTTTATTGGGGGTAAAGTCTTGATCATAGGCAATCCATTGCAGAAGTCGATAGGGCTCTTTAGCTTGATTCTCTCTGACTATCTTAAACCAAATTTTTAGCGGGGTCTCTATCCACGGGTTAGTGTTATTCAAGAGTTTAGTTAAGGCATTGTTCCCTATTATCGCCTGTAGGGGGATGTCACTTGTTATTTGGCATTCCATCTCCTTCCATTGTGCAGTGTAGACTGGGTTACATATCTCTATTAAAGTTTTAATTTGTACGGCTTTAAAATAGTCCCTGATATTTGGCAGCGCGAGCCCACCTTTGTCTTTGTTTAGCTGTAAGGTTCTATATCTGATTCTAGGTCTCTTGCCCTGCCATATGAATCTTGAGATCCTTCTGTCCAGCTCCTGCCATGTTTTTTTTGGGAGGTTCTACCGGTATTGTTTGGAAAAGGTATAGAAGACGTGGAAGTATATTCATTTTGACTGCTTCAATTCTTTGTGCAGTACCTAAGAATGGTATCATATTCCATCTTGCTAGGTCAGATTTTATTTTTGTCACCAGTGGATCATAGTTTAGTGTTATAATTTTGTTGAGTTGTTTCGGGATATTGACCCCCAGATATTTCATAGATTCCATCTCCCAGTTAGTTATGAGTTCACTTGGTGAATAATGATTTGGGTCATAGTTGAATGTTAAAACTTGGGTTTTATGCATGTTTAATTTGTACCCCGATAAATCTCCATAGTCTGAAAAAACTGAGATTAGTTCTGGTAAAGAAGTGTCCGGCTGCCCTAGGTATATTAAAATGTCATCAGCAAAGAGTGCTATTTTATGTTCCTTCTGACCAAGTGTAATACCTTGAATTTTTTGATTTTGTCTTATCCATTGGCTCAGAGGTTCTATGAAGATTGCAAAGAGCAGTGGAGACAGGGGGCAGCCCTGACGACATCCTCTTTCCAGCTCAAAAGATGATGATGATAAATTACTGTTAATCCTTATTTTAGCTGTTGGTTTTTTATATAATGCCTGTATAGTTCTAATGAAGTTGTTATGAAAGTTGAAACTGGATAAGATTCTATATAGGAAAGACCAGTCAACCGAATCGAATGCTTTTTCAGCATCTAATCCCAATATGACTGCATTTAAGTTCTATTTTTTTATATGATGAATTATGTGTAAAGTGCGTCGAATGTTGTCTTGTGTCTGTCTTTGTCTTATAAAACCTGTTTGGTCTAAGTGAATTAAGTCTGTCAGTATGTTTTCTAACCTTTTGGCAAGGATAATGGTAAAAAGCTTATAGTGCTGATTTAATACACTGATTGGTCTGTAGTTGAAGCATTCTAGTTTATCCTTTTCAGGTTTCGGTATAACTGCAATGACCCCTTCTCTCCAGGAGGGGGGGATTTCCCCTGTGTGGAGGACATAGTTAAATGTTTTCAGGAGGAGAGGAGATAGTTGCTGTTTAAAGGTTTTGTACCACTCTGCTGTATAGCCATCTGCTCCTGGGGATTTGTTAGCTTTAAGTTTCATAATTGCTTTTTCCAATTCTTTAGGTCACATGTGTCAAACTCAGGCCCGCGGGCCAAATTTGGCCCGCAGTGTAATTATAATTGGCCCGCGAGATCATATCAAATGTGCATTAGAGCTGGCCCGCGGTATATACTGTACCGCTAATACTACAAATCCCACAATGCTTTGCTAGTATGTTGGCGTGCAGTCGAAACCGGAACTTGAAAGGATACGGGGAGAGACATACTTTATTTATTTATTTAAATAAGAAATGAATACCACTGATGTGTCTTTTATTTCAAATTTAATTTCTCATGTGTTTGTAATATCAAGCTTTGGTTGTTCCAGATTCTGTGTTTAAGCAAAACTAAAGTTTGTTTCCATATGAAAAGGTTAAACATTACATATCAGTTGCAGTTAATTTTTCAATAAATATTGAGTTTGGCCTGTGACTTTACTTCACTGCTTAATTTTGGCCCACTGTGAATTTGAGTTTGACACCCCTGCTTTAGGTTGTATTTCTGACAGTAGTGTTTTATTTTGTGACTCCGTAAGTTGGGGAAGGTTTTTTTTTTTTTTAATTTAAGTTTTTGTAAAGGGTATACAGGTCATTACAGCATTGCATTGTTTACATTTTCATCGCACGTTCCCTTATTTTTTGCTATTTGACAACATTGGTAGGATAGTTATTACAACACCCCCTTTTTTTTTTTTAAAGTGAAAGAAAAAGTGAAATTAAAGAGAATTAAATTAAAAAAAAACCTGAATAAACAAACAAACAGAACAGCAAACAACAAACAAACAAAAAATTAAGTAATTAAAAGTAAAAGAGCATCTGAGTAGCGTTGGAACAAAGAGCGGGACCATCACTGAAATGGTATTTGTCAAAGATTAGATCTAATGGAAGACACATATGCGATCCAGGGTTGCCAGAAGATCATGAACCCATCCATGTCCTGTCTCAGTGCGAATGTCAACTTTTCCATCGAGTAAATGTCTTGAATCACGTTAATCCAATCTGCAGGTGTAGGACAGTTCTTCAGCATCCATTTTTTAGTTAGGGCTTTTTTACTTGCCAATATTAAAACATTGAATAAGTATTTATCACCTCGTCTTTCCAGTGAGTCCGGTAGTAAACCCAAATACAAAGTTACAAAAGAAAAGGGAACTGTTAATTTGAATATTTTCCCCAATATTGTCTGTATATTGGTCCAATATTGGTGGATAACTGGGCATGACCAAAACACATGAAAATGATTTGCAGTCTTTTCACCACACAAGCGCCAACAGTTCAACCCCTTATGGGTAAATTTGTTTTGTGCAGGTGTTCTGAAAAATCTTACCAAATTTTTCCATCCAAATTCTCTCCATTGCAGGGATGAGGTACTTTTCCATTGCTGTCTATTTAGCTTTTCCCATATTTCCAATTGTAAAGTGAAATTCCCCTCTTTTTCCCATCTCTCTTTTATATATGATGTGTTGTCTCCTTTTAAGTCTTGAAGACCTTGGTATATTTTAGAAATGTATCTGATCCCTGGGATCCCTTTATATGCCATTAAGAAGACCTTCAGAACACCTGACTGGGCCCTTTCCAAATCCTCCTTTTTAGGTATATTGTTTATGTGGTGTCTAAGCTGAAAGAACCTGTAAAGATCTTGATTTATTAGACCTTGTTTTTTCAAATCTTCAAAACTTCTTAAAGTTTGCCCCTTAAAAAAATCGTAATATTTTATCAGCCCTTTCTCTTTCCACTCTTTAAATCTAGTGTCTGTTTTATTGGGGGTAAAGTCTTGATCATAGGCAATCCATTGCAGAAGTCGATAGGGCTCTTTAGCTTGATTCTCTCTGACTATCTTAAACCAAATTTTTAGCGGGGTCTCTATCCACGGGTTAGTGTTATTCAAGAGTTTAGGTAAGGCATTGTTCCCTATTATCGCCTGTAGGGGGATGTCACTTGTTATTTGGCATTCCATCTCCTTCTATTGTGCAGTGTAGACTGGGTTACATATGTCTACTAAAGTTTTAATTTGTGCAGCTATAAAATAGTCCCTGATTTTTGGCAGCGCGAGCCCACCTTTGTCTTTGTTTAGCTGTAGGGTTCTATATCTGATTCTAGGTCTCTTGCCCTGCCATATGAATCTTGAGATCCTTCTGTCTAGCTCCTGCCATGTTTTTTTGGGAGGTTCTACCAGTATTGTTTGGAAAAGGTATAGAAGACGTGGAAGTATATTCATTTTGACTGCTTCAATTCTTTGTGCAGTACCTAAGAATGGTATCATATTCCATCTTGCTAGGTCAGATTTTATTTTTGTCACCAGTGGATCATAGTTTAGTGTTATAATTTTGCCGAGTTGTTTCGGGATATTGACCCCCAGATATTTCATAGATTCCATCTCCCAGTTAGTTTTGAGTTCACTTAGTGAATAATGATTTGGGTCATAGTTGAATGTTAAAACTTGGGTTTTATGCATGTTTAATTTGTACCCCGATAAATCTCCATAGTCTGAAAAAACTGAGATTAGTTCTGGTAAAGAAGTGTCTGGTTGCCCTAGGTATATTAAAATGTCATCAGCAAAGAGTGCTATTTTATGTTCCTTCTGACCAAGTGTAATACCTTGAATTTTTTGATTTTGTCTTATCCATTGGCTCAGAGGTTCTATGAAGATTGCAAAGAGCAGTGGAGACAGGGGGCAGCCTTGACGACATCCTCTTTCCATCTCAAAAGATGATGATAAATTACCATTAATCCTTATTTTAGCTGTTGGTTTTTTATATAATGCCTGTATAGTTCTAATGAAGTTGTTATGAAAATTGAAACTGGATAAGATTCTATATAGGAAAGACCAGTCAACCGAATCGAATGCTTTTTCAGCATCTAATCCCAATATGACTGCATTTAAGTTCTATTTTTTTATATGATGAATTATGTGTAAAGTGCGTCGAATGTTGTCTTGTGTCTGTCTTTGTCTTATAAAACCTGTTTGGTCTAAGTGAATTAAGTCTGTCAGTATGTTTTCTAACCTTTTGGCAAGGATAATGGTAAAAAGCTTATAGTCCTGATTTAATACACTGATTGGTCTGTAGTTGGAGCATTCTATTTTATCCTTTTCAGGTTTCGGTATAACTGCAATGACCCCTTCTCTCCAGGAGGGGGGGATTTCCCCTGTGTGGAGGACATAGTTAAATGTTTTCAAGAGGAGAGGAGATAGTTGCTGTTTAAAGGTTTTGTACCATTCTGCTGTATAGCCATCTGCTCCTGGGGATTTGTTAGCTTTAAGTTTCATAATTGCTTTTTCCAATTCTTTAGGTTGTATTTCTGACAGTAGTGTTTTATTTTGTGATTCCCTAAGTTGGGGAAGGTGTAATGTGTTTAGGAATGTCTCGGATGCGTTTTTATGTTTTTTGTGGGAGTATAAGTTCTTGTAGTAATTCTCGAAGCTTTTAAGAATATCCTGAATTCTGAATTTTATTTCCTTTGATACTGGGTCTCTGATTTTGTAGATTTTATCTTTCTGTTTGTTGTTTCCTCAATTTATAGGCTAATAATTTTGCCGATTTACTGCCTGCTTCATAGTGTTTTTGTTTCAGAAATGTAAGTTTCTTCTGGATTTCTATTGTGTAGATCTCATTTATTTGATTTTTAATTTCTTTAATCTTGAGCGAGCCATTAGAATGAGTGTTGTCTTTGTGTTCTTTTTCTAGGTTCTTGAGTTCTGACTCTAGTGTGATTAGTTTTTCTTGTCTCAGTTTCTTTTGGGTTGCCAGTTTTGCAATAATTTTTCCCCTTATTACAGCTTTGCACGCATCCCACAGTATTAAAGGGGATACTTCTCCATTATTGTTTTCTTCCAAATATCTGAGAATATCTGATTCCAATTCATCTTTCAGTGGTCCTTTCAGGACATTTGAATTCAACCTCCAGGAAAATGTATTATTTGTGTATTTTTGGATGTTTAAGTCCATATAGATCGGACTGTGGTCAGAGAGATCCATCAGTCCTATTTTACATGTTTTTACTCTTCCAATGTCTCTATTAAACATAAAAAAGTAATCAATCCTTGAGTAAGATGAATGTGGCGTTGAATAAAAAGTATAATCTTTTACATTGGGGTTGAATTCCCTCCACACGTCACAGATTCCCATTTCTTTTAATAGCATCCGAGTTTTCCTACTTTGAGTGTTATTTTGATGTGAAGAATTACCTGTTGCATCCCAGTATGGATTCAGTCTTAGATTGAAGTCTCCACCACATATCACTAAACCTTGGGCTTTAGTTATCATTAGGTAGAATACATTTTTATAAAATTTCCATTTAGCCCCTGGTGGTGCATATACATTCAGCAGGGTGATATCTTCTCCCTCTAGCCGCCCAATTACCAAACTGTACCTCCCTTCTTTATCTTTGTGTTCTGATTTTTTTTCAAATGTAATTTTGGTTGATATCAATGTCGCTACTCCCCTCCTCCTCCCTGACTTATATGAAGATGAAGAGATCATTTTAAACCCTTGTCTATTGAGTTTAGTGTGTTCCACGTCTGTTAGGTGGGTTTCTTGTAAAAATATTATTTCTGCTTTGTCTTTTTTCATTTTGCGTAGAATCTTGCATCTTTTAACTGGATTCAGGATCCCTTTTACATTATATGAGGCTATTTTGGTTACACCCTG
Organism: Pholidichthys leucotaenia; assembly: GCA_020510985.1. NCBI lineage: Eukaryota > Metazoa > Chordata > Actinopteri > Cichliformes > Pholidichthyidae > Pholidichthys > Pholidichthys leucotaenia. The sequence continues at coordinate 11,855,049 of CM035836.1, forward strand.
TTTCTCCATTGTATTTTCTTATTTAGTATAACAGTGTGGTGGCCCTCTTTTTTGCTACTCAGAAACTGAAAGAACATTAAGAACATAAAAAACATTAAGAACATAGTGTACGAAACTTTAAAACAAAAAACTGTCAAAATAACTTCCTGAGCTGGGGTCTCTTTAAAGACCCTGTAAGAGCCCTGATGGAGTGTAGGCTCTGAGGGAAATTCCTCAAACTCTGTTACGTGTTGAGGGCCCTCTCTTACCCCTGTAAGTTGTCCCATGTTTTTAACGTGAATTTCAGATCCCAATCCGAATTTGTAATGATTTTTTTTTTTTTTAATGCCTATACCCTATGAGATTGTGTGCACCCTCCCACCCCCATCACAGCAAACATTCACTCTAATACAGTATTTGTTAGTGTGGGGAGAACATGTGGGTCATTGTCACATTTCTATTTTAACAAGATTTTTTTTTTCCTTTAAATTAAGAAGACATTTGTTTCTAATGCTATAACTGCTCCATGAAAGGTTTTACCACATGCTGATTCTGCATCTCCTTTAATGTTTGTTACCTTGTAGGAGGGGGGATGGAAGTGCAGAATGACTGAAAAGAAAAAAACAAAAAGGTCGCTATTCCTTCCTGGAACTGGAAAGCTTATCTTTGTAGCTCTGGGGCTGGGTGTTCCCGCTGCTGGCCCGTGGATTTTGAAGGTCTCTGAGTGGACCACGTTTGAGCTCTGATCTTATCGCTCAGGTCTGCTGCGGGTTTAAACACCGATACCGGGAGCCCTCTTCTCACCATGTCAATTGTTGCTTCTTCTGCCGAATTATAGAGACATGACTCTTCACCGTAAAAGACCCTTAACTTCGCAGGAAATGGCGTCTGAAAGTGTAGATTCTGTTCCCGTAGTACCTTTTTGGCGTCGTTATATTCCCGTCGCTTTTTAAGAACCTCACGGGCGTAATCGTGCTCCACGAAGACTTTTCTCTCTTGATGCATAAATCCTTTTTTCTGCCAAGCCCGTCTTACAACCTCTTGTTTTATTTTGAAATTGGAGAATCTTACCACCACCGAACGTGGGGGCGCTTCTGCCGCTGGCTTTGCGGCTAATGTACGATGGGCCTTTTCTATCTTCAAATCAGTGGTTTGTGGAATATCCAACTTCTCTCTCAGTAAGGATTCCACGCATTCCGCCATTGTGTTGAAACTAGGGATGGGCATTCGGTGAAATTTTCTTCACCGATCGTCGGGAGAATTAATGATTAATAATCGGTTAATCATTAACATTTTTAGGTACGTAACAAGGCAGGTAGACTACATTAGAACATCAGGAATCAGCACGGAGAGACCTCGGGAATCTCGCAAGCGGATTGGCTGAGACGTTTCACCCCGCAAGCTGATTGGCCGAGACGTTTTACCCAGCTTCTGTCCCTGCCGAGCGGCCACCCAACAAACGAAGACCGCATTCATTGCTCTATCGCTCGTGTTACTTAGTCTAGCCGCGCAGAACTTTTTGCTGTTCTCTTGTGCCATTTTGTGCGAAATAGTCTTCTCGTCGAGCCACTACGCCGCCTCCTGCAGCTTCCCTCGACGTGTGTACACCGAATCTTCATGACCTTCTCAATAAAGTTTCTGAAAAAAAAAAAAAAGAATCTTCACGACCGCCATTACTCAGCGCGCAACCACTGTTAGCGGTTTCTTCGCGTAATAAGGGTGTTCCATGGACCCTGTTGATGAGGTATATTTGTATGCTGCATTGCAGTGATTGCAGTACACCTGGTCATTTTTTAAATTGAAATGGTCCCACGCAACACTTCGCCGTAACCGCTTCATGATTTGGCGATTGCCCTACGGAAGCCCGCATGTATCAACTGAGGCACGCCAGGGTACGGCGATGGTGTAATATTGCCCCCTGGTGCCCAAATTTTGCCATTGCATTGTTTGAGGACGGCCGTGCACTAGGCCTAATAACCTCGGATTGTTTAAAAAAAAAAAAACGGTTTGTCGACGAAAATGAACTTCCTCGGTGAAATTCTTAATGATCAATTATCGGTTAATCGGTAAATTATGCCCATCCCTAGTTGAAACTATCTTCAGCTCCTTCTTTCAGACCGTGAATTCTAATGTTGTCTCGTCTCTGTCTTCCTTCTTGTCGGTTAGCTTAGCCTCCAGCCTTGACTGTTTTTTGTGTAAATCCAGCATAGAATCTTCAAGCACTTTTATTCTTTCTTCAGCTTCCAAGATTCGGTTCTCGGCCTGTTCCACTCTGCTGTTCGTCCTTTTTAATTCCTCTCTGAGTTCATGAAATTCGGCCCGAAATCGTCGTAATTCATCAAATAGCGATTTCAAGCTAACCTTCTTGTTAGCTACGTTCAGCTCCTCGTCTTCTGAACGGAGGTCCTCCGGTTCAGATTCTGCGGCCGCTGCGCGTCCTGGCCTTGGGAATGTCAGTTTCTTCTGTTTTTGGTTAGGCATGATGTTTTTGTCTTTTGATTTTTATTCTTCCAAAAATCCGTTAAGTCTGATTTTGAAGATGTTTTCCTGGATTGGGTCTGGGAGCTTCAGTGTTAAGTTGCTATCACCATGGCGTCCAGACCGGAAGTCTATTTATTTATTTATTTATTTTTGTACTTATTTTGTACCGGTAAGTAGATTTGTTTTGCAGTCTGGTGACAAGCCACCAGATGCCGGTCGCTGCGTGCGCAAGCGCCCCATATCCCTAACCTGCATGTTTTTAGCATGTGGGAGGAAACTGGAGAAATCCCGGAGTAAACCCACGCAACACAGGGAGAACATGCAAACTCCACACAGATCACTGTTGGCCGGGGGCAGGGATCGAACCCACGATCTCATGATCCCCGTGATCCCTCTGCCGAGGGTAAAACTGTGCTGCCGCAGTGCTAACCACTGCGCCACCGTGCAGCCGTGATTTATAACAATTTTCTTCAAGTTTTCTACTTTTCTCTGTAAAGTCGTCTATCTTGTAAAATTGACTTTTCTTGGACATTTTAAACTTTTTTTTATAAATGTGTGGATTATTTTATGACTTATTTTTGGACATTCTCCTTCAGGATTTTTTTGGCAGAGAGCAGAATTCATAGGTCCATTTACCACAGCAAGTCTCGCAGGTCCTGAAGCAGCAAAACAGCCCCAGACCACCACACCACCACCACCATATTTTACTGTTGGTATGATATTCCTTTTCTGAAATGCTGTGTTACTTTTACGCCGGATGTAATGGGACACACACCTTCCAAGAAGTTGAACTTGTGTCTCATCAGTCCACAGAGTATTTTCCCAAAAGTCTTGAGGATCATCAAGGTGTTTTCTGGCAAAATTGAGATGAACCTTTATGTTGTTTTTGCTCAGTAGTGGTTTTTGTTTTGAAACTCTGCCATGCAGGCCATTTATGCCCAGTCTCTTTCTTATGGTGGAGTCATGAACACTGACCTTAACTGAGGCAAGTGAGGCCTGCAGTTGTTTGGACGTTGTTGTGGGGTCTTTTGTGACCTCTTGGATGAGTCATCGCCGCACCACTCTTTGGGTAATTTTGCTCGACCAGCCACTCCTTCACCATTTGTGGATAATGGCTCTCATTGTGGTTCACTGGAGTCACAAAACTTTAGAAATGGCCTTATAACCTTTTCCAGACTGATAGATCTCAATTACTTTGTTCCTCATTTGTTGCTGAATTTCTTTGGATTGCAGCATGGTGTCTAGCTTTTGAGGATCTTTTGGTCTCCTTCACTTGGTCAGGCAGGTCCTATTGAAGTGATTTCTTGATTGAGAACAAGTATGGCAGTAATCAGGCCTTGATGTGGCTAGAGAAATTGAACTCAGTTTTCCAAAGATGTGATAAACCACAGTTAATTTTTTTTTTTTTGGGGGGGGGGCACTTTTTCCACACGGGACCATGTAAGTTTGGATTTTTTTTACCCTTAATAATAAACACCTTCATTTAAAAACTGCATTTCATGTTTACTTTTGTTATCATTGTCTAATATTCAAATTTGTTTGATGACAAACATACAAAAAAATGAGAAATGAGGAAGGGGGCAAACACTTTTCACACCACTGCAGGTGTTCCATGCTTGTAGCATCATTTTCAAAAACACTTGAGGCTGTAATTGCTGCCAAAGATGCATCAACAAAGTTGTGAGCAAAGGCTGTGAATACTTATGTAGATGTGAGTTCTTAGTTTTTCATTTTTTATAAATTTACAAAAATCTCAAAAACTTCTTTCACGTTGTCATTATGGGGTATTGTGTGTAGAATTTGGAGGTAAAATTAATCACTTTTGGAATAAGGCTGAAACAACAAAATGTGGAAAAAGTGTTCTGCGCTGTGAAGACTTTCTGGATCCACTGTATTTAATATTGGATTATTTTCCTCAATAAATGAAAAAGTAAAATATTTTTCTCATTTAACTGGATTTTCTTTGTCTAGTTTTAGGACTTGTGTGAAAATGTGATGAGGTTTTAGGTCATATTTATGCAGAAAATTTTAAAGGGTTCACAAACTTTCAAGCACCGCTGTATATAAATAGATTTTGGTTCAAATACTCATCAGTTACTCTGTGAAATCCTGGAAAATAATTGTAAAAGCAACTGATTGCTTCTGAAAAGTAATTGTACTTTTCATATTGTTTTGATTTATTAGAACGATGAATATTTCCATCAACATTTAATATTTTCAGTGTCTGTCAAGTTGATACACAAGTTGGTTTCCACATCGATGAATGTGTGGAATACTTTTTTGAAATACTTTTTCACAGCACTGAATGTTCACAGCCTGTTTTTTTCTCTGTCCTTGTTGCTACAGGAACATGAAAGGAAAAATAGAGTGAAACCTCAGCAGCTTCAGGAAGATGAAGATCCTCCAACTGCAGCAAACGAAGCAAAATCACACAGTGACAAGAGCAGAAAAAGAATACAGAGAAAACACCACACTAGGCATAAACAATACTTTTGTGAAGAATGTGGGAGAGGTTTCACACTGTTGGGCAGCTTAAAAATGCATAAACTGATCCACACTGGAGTTAAGCAGTTTGTGTGTGGTGAGTGTGGAAAGGCCTTTACTCTGATGAGTAGCTTAAGAACACATGAACTCATCCACACTGGAGTTAAGCAGTTTGTGTGTGATCAGTGTGGAAAGGCCTTTACTCAGATGGGTAGCTTAAGAACACATGAACTCATCCACACTGGAGTTAAGCAGTTTGTGTGTGATCAGTGTGGAAAGGCCTTTACTCAGATGGGTAGCTTAAGAACACATGAACTCACCCACACTGGAGTTAAGCAGTTTGTGTGTGATCAGTGTGGAAAGGCCTTTACTCAGATGGGTAACTTAAGAACACATGAACTCACCCACACTGGAGTTAAACAGTTTGTATGTGGTCAGTGTGGAAAGGCCTTTACTCAGACGAGTAGCTTAAGGAAACATGAACTCATCCACACTGGAGTTAAGCAGTTTGTGTGTGGTCAGTGTGGAAAGGCCTTTACTCAGATGAGTACCTTAAGAACACATGAACTCACCCACACTGGAGTTAAGCAGTTTGTGTGTGGTGAGTGTGGAAAGGCCTTTACTCAGATGAGTAGCATAAGAACACATGAACTCATCCACACTGGAGTTAAGCAGTTTGTGTGTGGTCAGTGTGGAAAGGCCTTTACTCGGATGAGTAACTTAAGAACACATGAACTCATCCACACTGGAGTAAAGCAGTTTGTGTGTGGTCAGTGTGGAAAGGCCTTTACTCAGATGAGTAACTTAAGAACACATGAACTCACCCACACTGGAGTTAAGCAGTTTGTGTGTGGTCAGTGTGGAAAGGCCTTTACTCAGATGAGTAGCTTAAGGAAACATGAACTAACTCATCCACACTTGAGTTAAGCAGTTTGTGTGTGGTCCGTGTGGAAAGGCCTTTACTCAGATGAGTAACTTAAGAACACATGAACTCATCCACAGTTTATGTGTGGTTGTTTCACATAGACTTTGATCTCTTATGAGACAGGAAGCTCCTTCTTTGGTTACAGGTTCAAGTTGAGAAACCCTGAGACACAGGTTGCGCGAGACTTTATCTGTCATTTTGACAGACATGGTTGTAAAAATTCTGTTATGATCTGTTATCTCATTTTAATGAGATCACCTTCAGCGTAATCTCTCAAATGACAGACAGCTTTCAGAATTTTCTGTCATTGCTTAAAAATATCTGTCAATGAAGGACAATTTTCATTTCATGCAACCTTCCCTGACATCAGGCTGTACTGGATTCAGATCCCTTAAATGTCTGAACTAACATTTTATTTAGAAAGCAGAGATGCTCCATGTTTTGATTGTATAGGCCATGGGCCAAAATCTGTTGCATGGCTAGAAACTGAGGTTCGTTTTAACTTTCTAGTGGCAACTTGAAATAAAGTGAATTTTACTAATTTGATAGTGCTGAATCTGAATACAGTTGTCCACAACAGCCAAACTTGCACATTAAGCAAATATGACCCGTTTTTTCTAGTGTTTTGTCCATTTTTGGTAAAAAACAAGATTTTGGCCATAGTTTTCATTTAACTTTCAATAAGTATAAATTTAATACAGAATTGTTTTTTGTAGTCATACTGTACAACCTATATTTTGATTTATCAGCCAAAGTCACCAACAGAGGGCGCTATATCTGCTGTTTTGGGGGAAAAACCTTTGTTTTTGTGTTTTTTGTCACAAAAGTCAATTATTTTTTTAGCTGCACAGGACCAACATCTATTTTTTAGCATTTTAGAGTTCAGTGGATAATTTGAAATCATGCCAACCAAGAGATCAGGAAGGGATCATTTGATTTTCACCCAAAAATAATGTAAAAAGAAAAATTGTTTCAATAATAAAACATTAAAATGGACATCGCATGCATGTTTCACAGTTGTTTTAGTAGTGCAATCCACATTGTTTATAGTATTTTTTTCTGATGTTTCTTGTTTTTGTGCCAGAAAATGTAGTGAGCTTTGAAAGGGCATTTTTCTTCCTTGAAATCTCCAACCCTTAACCCCATCACATTTTTTCCAGGTATCCCTTTATGAAACCAAATCAAATGACAGAAAGAAAATTTTGTTCCAAGGCGACATCAGCAAAATCCAAGAAGGCCTAAAAATCGATATCTTTAGATTTTGCAAGGTTAGAGTTAAAGAGTTATGTCTCTCATTCATATGCATAAGTGACACAAGACTGGAAGCATGTCTTTTGGAATCACATACTTCAGTTAGTTCGATTAGTAGGTCTCCGGATCTGAATCCCCATCATCACTGTATCCGTCATCACTGTACTCATCATCGTCATCATCGGGGGCTGCAAGCACATTTTGGCAATCACTGCATTTGCAGAGTTCAGTGCAAGGAAGATTCGCTTTGTGACAAGAGCAGCTCATTGTGTTGCAGTGAGTTTTCTTGCACCCACAGTGCACGTGTTGGAGTATCTCTGGAGGAGCTGCAGGGATTGACATCCATTTGAATGTCAAATGTTCATTTGTGAGGTCCCAACCATGGCCAACGGGGTTTGGTGCAAGGATGTACTGATTCAAACGTCGTCTGTAAATGGCGGTTTGATAGGATGCCCTCATCGTGTGCAGCTTAAGGGAGTCCTTATTTGGTGGCAAAACATCATCCACTCTGCATCTCAAGGTGAATAAGTTATGCCGAGCTTCATTCACATCAGAAGTTTTTTCATCGTAGAGGGTACATACAAATGCCTCAAGTCCTCTTAGCAGCTCTTCATCTGGCATCCACTCGCAGCCAAGTTGCCTGAAGACATTCACTGTCTCAGCTGACTCCAACATAAGACGTAGAGGCCGCACTTTCCCTTTTCCCTTGAAGGCACTAACTGTATCACATCCTGTGAAAACATGCATGCCTATGATGGCTTGGCAAACTTCAGACCCATAGTGTGATGACAGCTGATTGATGTCAAGAACAGTTGTGTCCTAGCCACTTCCAGTTCTGGCATATACACGACATGATAAATCATGCACCACTGCTGCACTCAACAGAAAGACATCGGTGTCGCGGCTGTTGATGACATCACCAGGGTGTGTGTTACCGGCATGTGCAGCATGTAAGAGAAGCCTCGTGTCTGCCTCCTGGTGATCACATTTTAACTCCTGAACATCTTGCACCATCATAACTCCTTCACTGCAGTTTAATCGAGTGCACAAATCTCCATGACACAGATAAAGTTCAATTCCGGCAGGAATAGATGTACTTTCACGACTCCACATGGCAAGCAGGAACTTAACCAGCTTTTCCTTGTTTGCTCCATTCGAAAGGAATTTAGCAAACTGTCGAGGTAGTTTCTGATGAGGTCTTGTGATATCAATCTGCTGAACACTTGAAGCCTCTCGACGAGAATGTTCACAGTCCTTTATTGATATGTCTGGGTAGCGATCAGTCACAAAATCTAAACGCGTACATCTCATTTGTGTGCATAAGTGGAGAGCCTTGGCTAGTAGTACATCTGCAAATTCTGCAAACGTTTCACATTTTGCGTTGCAGGACTGAATGAGGGCCATTCCATCAACCAACAAGGCTGAATTAGCAGGAACTGTCAAGTTGGGCCAAGGTTTCATTTTTTTCAGCCAGTTCACGCTGTCTGCCATCAAGAAGCTTCCATTTGCTGTTGCAGTCACGAAACTTTTGCCAACTAACTTGTGTAAATGGGGTTATTTTTCCCTTTTCCTTCTCGATCAAATGACAAACACACGTTCGCACGCGTGTCGCCATGTTGGATCCTCGTATTCAGGTCAAATCGTTGACACTGTACATTGCAATGGCAGCGACGGTTCGAGGTTGAAAAATAGCGCCCACACGCGGCAAGTCACGGAAGGGGAATTACGTGATTAAAGCGTCGATTTTCTTTAATTAATTTCTCATTAACGTGCAAACAGTGCAAATGTGGACCGGTAAAATATCATTTAATATAGTCTAAACTACTTAAAACCGAGAGATAAAGTTGCCACTGCAAAGTTAAGACAAAACTGCATGCCAGAGGTTTTGGCCCATGGCCTAGTATGTCTGACTTTTCCTTCTCTGTTGCTGCTGCTCAGTCAACTCGGTTCACTTCATTTATTTTCAAATCATCTTCATTTGCATAGTGCCAGATCACAACCAGGGTTACCACAGGTGCTGGAAATCCTTAAAAATCCATGAATTTTAATATTGTATTTTAATGGTTTGAAAAGTGATTAAATTTTACAAAAAGTTCTTTGAAAAAACTTGAAATTGTAAGGATGTTTTTTTTTTTTTCAGTAAATGTCTGTCTGAATAAACAGTTACCTACAGTTCACTTGTTCTATGGAGAAATAAAATAAATTGGAGAACCTAAAATTCTAGCTGCTCAGCCTGTGCCTCGGTTGGCTTCTGTGTGACTGTAGTCAGTCAGTTTTCAGGTGTGACCTCACCCCCCACAAAGACACACAGGTGTAGTCACTGCACCATCATGGCGTGAACAGTGGCATGGCGTGGCTACATTTGTTTGGGGACGCCAAATAAAACAGAGTTGTGTGGGAGTTTCTGAAGTCAGTATCTGTAAAACTGTTTCCTTACACTGACAGTAAACTGTCTTGTTCCAGACAGTTTAATGGAACAAGACTTTCAGTCGGCCTCGAAGAGATTCTAGCAAACTGTTCGGCGCCTCAGGAGGGGAAAGCAGCTCCCTGTCCACACTGTGTATGGTATGGATGGGGTGCTGTTGACTTCGACTGGGGATATCATCGGGCGGTGGAAGGAATACTTCGAGGATCTCCTCAATCCCACTGATACGCCTTCCACAGAGGAAGCAGGGTTTGTGGACGAGGGGGATGACTCGCCTATCACAGGGGCTGAGGTCGCCAAGGTGGTTAAAAATCTCCTTGGTGCCTGGGCATCGGGGGTGGACGAGATTCGCCCTCAGTATCTCAAGACCCTGGATATTGTTGGGCTGTCGTGGTTGACATGCCTCTGCAACATTGCGTGGAGGTTGGGGGCAGTGCCTTTGGCATTGCAAACCGGGGTGGTGGTTCCTCTTTTCAAAAAAGGGGACCGGAGGGTGTGCTCCAACTTTAGAGGGATCACACTCCTCAGCCTCCCTGGGAAGGTCTATGCCAAGGTACTGGAGAGGAGAGTCCGGCCGTTGGTCGAACCTCGGATTCAGGAGGAGCAATGTGGTTTTCGTCCTGGCCGTGGCACATCGGACCAGCTCTTTACCCTCTCGAGAATTCTCGAGGGTTTGTGGTAGTTTGCCCTACCAGTTTACATGTGTTTTGTGGAATTGGAGAAGTCATTTGACCGCGTCCCTTGTGGATTTTTGTAGGGGGTGCTTCGGGAGTATGAGGTATCGGGCTTGTTGTTACGAGCTATTCGGTCTCTGTACGACCATTGTGAGAGTTTGGTTCGTATTGCCAACGCTCGGTCGGAGTCATTCCCAGTGAGAGTTGGACTCCGCCAGGGCTGCCCTTTGTCACCGATCCTGTTCATAATTTTTATGGACAGGATTTCTAGGCGCAGCCAGGGAACGGAGGCTGCATGCTTGGTGACCACAGGATCTCATCTCTGTTGTTTGCAGATGATGTTGTCCTGTTGGCTTCATCCAGCAATGACCTACAGCTCTTGCTGGGACGGTTTGCTGCTGAGTGTGATGCGGCTGGGATGAGAATTAGTCCCTCTGAGTCCATGGTCCTCAGGCGGAAAAAGGTGGATTGTCCTCTCTGGGTTGGGGACAGGCTCCTGCTCCAAGTGGAGGACTTTAAGTATCTTGGGGTCTTATTCACGAGTGAGGGGAAAATGGAGCAAGAGATTGACTAGACGGATTGGAGCAGCATCTGCAGTGATGCGGACGTTGTACCAGTCTGTTGTGGTGAAGAGGGAGCTGAGTTCTCAGGCAAAGCTGTCGATTTACCAGTCAATCTACGTTCCTACTCTCACCTATGGTCACGAGCTTTGGGTAATGACCGAAAGAAAAAGATCGCGGATACAAGCGTCTGAAATGAGCTTTCTCCATAGGATTGCTGGACTCACCCTTAGAGATAGGGTGAGGAGCTCAGTCATCCAGGAGAGGCTCAGAGTAGGACCGCTGCTCCTCCACATTGAAAGGAGTCAGTTGAGGTGGTATGGGCATCTGATTAGGATGCCTCCTGGACACCTCCCACTTGAGGTGTTTTGGGCACGTCCCACTGGGAGGAGACCATGGGGCAGACCCAGGACTCGGTGGAGAGACTATGTCTCCCAGCTGGTCTGAGAACGCCTTGGTATCCTCTGTGAAGAGCTGGAGCAGGTGGCTGGGGAGACGGAAGTCTGGGCTTCTCTGCTTGAACTGCTGCCTCCACGACCCGGACCTCCGGAAAAGTGGTAGAAGATGGATGGATGGATGGATGGATGGATGGATGGACATTAAACTGGATAAAATATTTAAGATGACCAAAAAACTCAAAATTCCTGCAGCTCAGTACCTGAAGTTACAAGTCAAATCAAATATCAATGATCTACATGCATTTTCTAATATCATCTAAATGATATGAATAAAATAAAAACATTGATAAGTATTTCCTCTGCCAGAATAGAAGAAAATTGACTTTAATTGAGGGCAGCTCAGCCAATCAGGGAGTTTTACATTTTCTCCTCTTAATGATGTTTAATAAGAAAAGCAGCTAATAGTCCACTGTGTGGAAGAGTAACGGCTCCCCGGTAGCATTGTTTTTCAATCTTTCTTCACAAGGAAGTGCACACATTCAGGCTTTTGTTGCCCGGGCAACAGCCCATTTGCTTTGTCTGGCTGAGTGGCCCTTCTGAAGGGAAAATTAACAACATTTAAACAAAGACCTGTTGTTCCTTGTTATATTTTTATTAGTGGTGTTGGACGATGCACTTTTTTAATCGTGATTAATGTTTTGGAATGTTGAGTTAATCGTGATTACTGATGCTTTGACCTCTTGCACTCCAGTGTACCGCGGACGGGCACGTCTCTGCGTCCTAGAGCGCACGAGGGCGCACGAGAGCGCCCTCGTGTGTCCTAGAGCGCACTGAAAAAAAAAGCTGCATTTCCGTTCTTCCACTACAGACACAGCCGCAAACAGATCAGATATGATCGACCTCTCATTCGACTACTAAGAGCCTTGAATTGGGTTTCTGAAACCTTGAAGAACCAATGACTGAAAACCTAGCAAGAAGGACCCGCCTACCAACGCTGCGAATGCAGCCAGCCAATTGAAGCACAGAAGTTCGAAAGCTGTTTTGTGTAAGGCTGGGTGGAGAGACTGACTGCTGCAGCAGATGAAAAAAGGACCTGCAGGAAGAACCGCCATAGACCCAGCAGCACGGAGCCCTTACAAAAGGAAAATATATTTACCAATATATTACTTGAAATATATTGCAATATATTCTAATATATTATTTTCCCGATACATTTCCCAACATATTATATGGTTTAAATACATGGAAATATATTGATGATACATATATTACACAATATATTATATATTCATGTAATATTTTGCAATATATTGCAAAATATACAAATTATTTCTGCTTTCCATATATTGCAATATATTAAAAATGAATGAATAATATACTGTATGTGTTTATACAGTATATCCCGAAATATATGTAATTTTATATTTATAAATATCCGCCATCATGTATTGTGATTTATATGGGAAAATGTATTGGTAATATATGTAAAGATAAAGTGTCACATATATGTTCAATATATGATAAATGTATTTTACATATATGGAAAATTATATGGAAACATAAATGAAATATATGATAAGATAAGATAAGCCTTTATTAGTCCCACAACGGGGAAATTCCAGGATTGCAACAGCACAGGGATAGCAACACTCAGAGCAACAATCAGAAGGCAAGAAAAAAAAAAGCAAGCGCAGTTAATATACATATGTACATATTACTATAAATAAATATATATATATATATATATACACACAGTGCAGAGCATTGTAGCTGGATGGGATAAATATATGAGTATAAACACACACGGTGTGGAGCAATGTAGCTAGATGGAATGAATATTTAGATATGTAAATATAAACATAAACATAAACACACCCAGTGCAGAGCATTGTAGCTAGATGGAATAAATATGTAAATATATAAACACACACAGTGCAGAGCATTGTTGCTAGATGGGATGAAACAGCACAACCATCTACATAGTTATCCTACATGGTATGATTATGTGCCCATACATATTCTCACCCTCCATAGCGACCGGTATTTTCCTAGTTGTATGCCGGAGGGGACCATTGTGTAAGTCTATTGCATCTTTTGCATTCAAAAAACTATTAGGTTGTTACGTCTTTTTGCTATCTCTGCGAGCAGCCCTGCTTAGGTTGTACAGTCTGACAGCCGTTGGTAGGAAGGACCTGCGAAACCTCTCGGTTGTGCACCTGGGATGATGTAGTCTGCTGCTAAATGCATACCTGCCAACTTTTCAAACCTGAAAAGCCTAGTAGCTAGCCGGGGTCCAGGGGCCAATGCTAATGCTAATGCTAATAATAATAATGCTAATATTTGCCAAACAAATATTAGCATTAAATCTCGTTAAATGTAGCTAACAACCTCATATTTCTTCAACTTTCAAACCTGAAAAGCCTAGTAGCTAGCCAGGGTCCAGGGGCCGCAGGCCCCGGTAGGTCCAGGACAAAGTCCTGGTGGGAGGGGTTCAGGGGGGGCTTCGCCCCCCGACGCCAAACAAATATTAGCATTAAATCAAGTTAGAATGTAGCTAACAACCTCATATTTCTTCAACTTTCAAACCTGAAAAGCCTAGTAGCTAGCCGGGGTCCAGGGGCCACAGTGTCAAACAAATAGCTTTTGACAGGATTAACCACTGGTGTTTGTTCAGAAAACTGATCGATCGAGGTATTCCTATTTACATTGTTAGCATCCTGCTATACTGGTACAGAAGGCAGTCTATGGTTGTTAGATGGGGCAATGTCACCTCATCCAAATTTCATGTGACCAATGGTGTTAAACAAGGTGGTATACTGTCACCCTTGTTGTTTAATGTCTATGTTGATGATCTCAGTGTACTGTTGAACAATACTAATGTGGGCAGTATGGCTGTGTTGTTAGACATGTATATGTTGGACACTGCATATGTGATTTAACCTCACGATGAAGGAGAACCACAGAGCTGCAGCCCCCTGCGGTGCGGAGCCGCAGAGCCTGGACCCCCTGCGGAGGACAGGGGACAGAAGACTTCCTGACCGCTGAGGCTCGAGAGGAGAGAAGGAGGAGTTATGTAAATAAAAGGTTAATGAATGTGAATAAAGGGATTTTGATATAGATGTGTGATTTCCCCTGCGAGGGAAATGGTTTGATGTGAGAATGTTTAAAAGGGAGAACTTTGGTGTGTTCACCCTCTTTGTTCGCTGCTCAGAAATGAGAGCAGACAGTGGGATGGTTACTTGAAATAAACTGGAATTAAAGGCAATTTGGTTTCGTTATTCAAGTCTCCCCACATTGGTGACTGACGACGTTGAGAATGAACGAAGAAGGTCTCAGGGTCCCGGACTCACAGCGCTCAGAGCTGGCGAGCGCAGTGGCCGTTAAGCTGCCTGATTTTTGGCAGGATAACCCACGGTCGTGGTTTCTGCAAGCAGAGTCGCAGTTCGCGCTCGCAGGAGTAACGGTGGATGACACTAAGTTCCACCATGTCATCGCTAAACTGGACAACAGCACAGCTCGGTGCGTGCAGAGCTTGGTGGAGCAGCCACCCGCGACCGACAGGTACGGCAAGCTGAAATCCACCCTCATCAAGTTTTTCACCCCCTCGGCTGAAGTGAGGGCGAGGAGGATCCTGTCTTTGCTAGACCAAGGAGGACACAGGCCGAGCGCCCTGATGGAGGAGATGATACAGCTGAGAGGGTTGGACAACGATGATTTCATTTTTCAGTTCATTTTCCTCTCCAACCTCCCGGCGCATGCGAGAAGCACGCTGGCCGGCAAAAAGTGTCACACCCTGGAGGAGTTCCGGGAGCTGGCCCAGCAAGCAGATGGAATCCTGGACGCCTGCGGCGGGCAAGCAACCACAGCGGCGACCCGAGACAGCGGGGAGCCAGAGGCAGCAGACCCAGACTGGCCGACGACGGCGGCAGCACGGCCGCGACGAGGTGGAGCCAATGGTCCGGCGGCAGAAGCGCGGACACGACACAGCGGAGGAGAAGATCTCTGCTTTTACCATCGGAGGTTCGCAGAGAAGGCACGCAGGTGTGTGCCGCCCTGCAACTTCAGGAGTTCGGGAAACGGCAAGACCGGGGGTCGCTAGCAGCTTCGACCCTCGGAGAACGCAGCAAGCTGCTCTACATCACGGATGCGCGCTCCGGACGAGAGTTCCTCTTCGACACCGGAGCACAAGTGAGCTTCATCACCCCAACATACGCGGACCGGGTGGCTGGACCCCACGGTAGCGGAGCTACGGCGGCAAATGGCTCGAACATCAACACCTACGGGAGAAGGACCTTGCCTTTATGCTTACATGGCTGCACATATGAATGGACTTTTGTAATAGCGGCGGTGAGTTTCAACATGTTGGGCGTGGATTTTTTGTGTTCACACAATCTGTTAGTTGATCTTGCTAATAGACGGCTGGTAAATGCACTCTCTTTTTACTCTCTCCCCTGTTCAGCTCGAGTGTCCCCGCCACCAGTACAGACCCACGTCGCTACAGCAGGTGGTAAGTTTCACACACTCCTCACCCAATTTCCAGCGCTCACTGTGCCCACTTTTTCAGCGACGGTCGCGAAGCACGGGGTGAAACACTTTATCCCCACGTCTGGTCCTCCCGTGTTTGCAAAAGCTCGGCGCTTGGATGCAGTTAAGCTCGCCATTGCGCGCGAGGAGTTCGCCAGCCTGGAGAGGCTAGGCATCGTTTGTAGGTCGAAGAGCCCGTGGGCTTCGCCGCTGCACACGGTACCGAAAGCCGATGGCTCCTGGAGACCGTGCGGAGATTACCGCAGGCTAAACAACGCTACGGCGCACGATCGTTATCCCATCCCGCACATTCAGGATTTTTCGGTGCACCTGGCGGGGGCGCGCATTTTTTCAAAGATTGATCTAGTTCGCGGCTATCACCAAGTCCCAGTCCAACCGGAGGACATTCCTAAAACAGCGGTAATAACCCCGTTCGGACTTTTCGAATTTTTACGCATGCCGTTTGGTCTCAAAGGGGCGGCGCAAACATTTCAGCAGATGATGGATGCCGTGTTACGCGATCTCCCTTTCGTGTTTGTGTACCTCGACGACATTTTGGTCGCGAGTACTTCAGAGGACGAACACGAAACGCACCTCACAGCAGTTTTTAGGAGGCTGGGAGAGCACGGCTTAATAGTTAACCCAGCCAAGTGCCAGTTCGGCGTCGAGCGGATCGATTTTGTGGGTCACCGCGTCTCCCCGGAGGGAGCGGTTCCGTTACCAGATAAAGTACGCGCGGTAGCGGATTTTCCCCGTCCACAAACGGTCAAATCACTACAGGAATTCTTGGGGATGGTGAATTTTTATACCCGATCCCTGCCCCACGCAGCTCAAATCATGCAACCGTTATATGCCGCGCTCAAAAAACAAAAACCGACCCAGGCGGTCGAATGGTCCCTGGAGCGGGAGCGCGCGTTCACAGAGGTTAAAAAAGCCTTGGCTGACGCTGCGCTCCTGGCCCACCCAGACCCTGCAGCACGTATCGCGCTGACGACAGACGCTTCAGATTTAGCCATAGGGGCCGTTATTGAGCAACAGGTAGCCGGAGTTTGGCAGCCTTTGGCTTTCTTTAGCAAATCTTTAAGCGCGGCTGAACGAAAATACAGCACGTTCGACAGAGAACTGTTGGCGCTGCATTTGGCTATTCGTCATTTCCAGTTCTGGCTGGAAGGACGGTGCTTCACCGCTTATGTGGACCACAAGCCGCTCACATACGCCATGGCCAAAATTTCAGACCCGTGGTCCGGCAGGCAGCAGAGGCAGCTGGCCGCAATCTCGGAATTTACCACTGACATTAGGCACGTTGCGGGCAAATTTAATGTAGTAGCAGATTGTCTCTCGCGCGCGTTCACGACTCCAACACGCGCAGAGGCAGAACGGACCACCGTGACCGCGCCGCAGGAGAGCGGCACGGTGGCGCGCGCAGCCCCGGTGCACGTGGGTATAGATTACGCAGCCATGGCAGCGGACCAGGGGGCGGACGCAGACGTGCGCGCGCTCCAGTCTGGACCAACAGGGTTGAGGCTGGAGAGCAAGTGTTTACAAACCGGTATGCCCCCCCTGATCTGCGACATGTCGACGGGGCGCCCGCGTCCAGTGGTTCCGGCCACGTGGCGCCGCCGTGTTTTTGACTCAGTCCAGTCACTGGCGCACCCGGGGGTGCGCGCGTCGGTGAAACTAGTGGCGGAAAAGTTTGTTTGGCCGTGCCTGCGCAAGCACGTGAAGGAATGGGCAAAAACCTGCATTTCCTGTCAACGGGCCAAAATTCACAAGCACACAAGAGCCCTGTTAGAACCGTTCCGCATTCCGGCCAGAAGGTTCGACCATGTGCACGTCGACCTGGTGGGCCCCCTACCGGCATCACAGGGGTTCACGCATCTTTTGACAATGGTGGACCGCACCACACGTTGGCCGGAAGTGGTCCCACTTGCGACGACCACGGCCGCGGAGGTGGCTCGCGTTTTTTTAACGGCTTGGGTGGCGCGCTTCGGGGTTCCGTCGGACATTACGTCCGATAGAGGACCGCAATTCATCTCTGAGCTGTGGTCAGCGATGGCAAACGGCTTAGGAGCCAATATTCACCGCACTACGGCTTACCACCCTCAGGCTAATGGTTTATGCGAGCGTTTTCATAGGTCTTTGAAGGCAGCACTCAGAGCGTCGCTCACGGATGCAGATTGGGTAAATAAACTGCCATGGGTTTTATTAGGGTTGCGTTCTGCGCCTAAAGAGGACTTAGACGCCTCCCCAGCGGAGCTGGTATTCGCACAAACTCTGAGGCTGCCGGGCGAGTTTTTACCAGAGCACCCGGAGCCCCCACCTCTCTCTGCTCTGGGACCGTTAGTTGGCACGGGAGCAGACACGCTCCCGGGTCCGGTTCATCACGCTTTTCCACGAGTTTTCGTCCCCAAGGCTTTGAAAAATGCCGACTTCGTTTTTGTCAGGCGCGAAGCCCTAAAAGCAACGCTCAAACCACCTTACGAAGGGCCATTTCGAGTGCTGGAGGCAGGTGATAAGCAATTTGTGCTAGATTTTGGAGACAGAAAAGAGACAGTCAGTATTGACAGACTAAAACCTGCTTTTGTCATGAAGGACGTGTCTGTACCGGTCGCAGTGGCGCCTCGACGAGGCAGGCCCCCGCAAAGGGCAAATAATCACTCTCTTCCTCAGTCAACAGAGCCGAAGCAGAAAGGCGCTGCAGGCAGGGCGGGGCCAACTCACAGCAGATTCGGCAGACGGCTGAAGCCCAAGCGGCGCACAGACTGAATGTTGGTGTTGATTATTCAGTAGTGAGTAAGGTGCTATTAAATTTTAGGAATTAGTCTGTTCTTCATCGTTTGGGGGGGGGGGTTATATGGCTGTGTTGTTAGACATGTATATGTTGGACACTGCATATGTGATTTAACCTCACGATGAAGGAGAACCACAGAGCTGCAGCCCCCTGCGGTGCGGAGCCGCAGAGCCTGGACCCCCTGCGGAGGACAGGGGACAGAAGACTTCCTGACCGCTGAGGCTCGAGAGGAGAGAAGGGGGAGTTATGTAAATAAAAGGTTAATGAATGTGAATAAAGGGATTTTGATATAGATGTGTGATTTCCCCTGCGAGGGAAATGGTTTGATGTGAGAATGTTTAAAAGGGAGAACTTTGGTGTGTTCACCCTCTTTGTTCGCTGCTCAGAAATGAGAGCAGACAGTGGGATGGTTACTTGAAATAAACTGGAATTAAAGGCAATTCGGTTTCGTTATTCAAGTCTCCCCACAGGCAGCTCCTTTAACGGTGCACTGTTAAATCACATTTTCTACGCTGATGACCTCTGTTTGTTAAGTTTGTCTACTGCAGCGATGCAACATCTCCTTTCGGTATGTGAAAAATTTGGTGAAAAAAATGACATCCTGTTCAACTGTACTAAATCTATGTGTATGGCTTTCAAACCAAAGGGTGTCAATACGTCGAATCCTGTTATGCCACTCTGTGGTAATAGCTTGAACTTTGTTGAAAAAGTCAAATACCTAGGTGTGTGGATTGAATCTGATAAGACCAATGTTACCAAAAGCCAGTTTAGAAAGCTTGGGATCAGTCCGCCAAGGTCTCCGCCTTTGACTGCCACCTAATCCACATAGCACCGGACTTCCATGATCCCTCCTGCAGGTGGTGAACCTACTGGAGGGCGGACCCATGTAACTCCTTCGGGCTGAGGACAGGATTTCTAGGCGCAGCCAGGGAATGGAGGGTGTCATGCTTGGTGACCACAGGATCTCATCTCTGTTGTTTGCAGATGATGTTGTCCTGTTGGCTTCATCCAGCAATGACCTACAACTCTTGCTGGGACGGTTTGCCGCTGAGTGTGAAGCGGCTGGGATGAGAATCAGCACCTCCAAGTCCGAGTCCATGGTCCTCAGCCGGAAAAAGGTGGATTGTCCTCTCCGGGTTGGGGACAGGCTCCTGCCCCAAGTGGAGGAGTTTAAGTATCTTGGGGTCTTGTTCACGAGTGAGGGGAAAATGGAGCGAGAGATCGACAGACGGATTGGAGCAGCATCTGCAGTGATGCGGACGTTGTACCGGTCTGTTGTGGTGAAGAGGGAGCTTAGTTCTAAGGCAAAGCTGTCGATTTACCAGTCAATCTACGTTCCTACTCTCACCTATGGTCACGAGCTTTGGGTAATGACCGAAAGAACGAGATCGCGGATACAAGCGGCTGAAATGAGCTTTCTCCGTAGGATTGCTGGACTCACCCTCAGAGATAGGGTGAGGAGCTCAGTCATCCGGGAGAGGCTCAGAGTAGAACCGCTGCTCCTCCACATTGAAAGGAGTCAGTTGAGGTGGTATGGGCATCTGATTAGGATGCCTCCTGGACGCCTCCCACTTGAGGTGTTTCAGGCACGTCCCACTGGGAGGAGACCCCGGGGCAGACCCAGGACTCGGTGGAGAGACTATGTCTCCCAGCTAGTCTGGGAACGCCTTGGTATCCCCTCTGAAGAGCTGGAGCAGGTGGCTGGGGAGAGGGAAGTCTGGGCTTCTCTGCTTGAACTGCTGCCTCCGCGACCCGGACCTCCGGAAAAGCGGTAGAAGATGGATGGATGGATGGAAGACCAATGTTGATTGTAACAGGCATCTCAGGAAACTGTACGCTCAAACAAATTTACTGTTGCGAAATTTCCATAGATGTTCTCCTGATGTCAAATGTATGTTGTTCAAGACCTTCTGTACCTCAATGTACTGCTCGCCTTTATGGTTTAATAGCAATGTTGCTGTTAGGAACAAAATCCGCATTGCATATAATAACTCCCTAAGAAGGTTGTTAGATGTACCACGAAGGTCGAGTGCAAGCAAGATGTTTGTGTCTGTGAACATTCCGTCTTTTGGCGAATTTATACGTAAGAATGTTTACAGTTTTTTGAGAAGGTTGCTGGCATGTAACAATCATCTTATATCAGCAATTGTCAACTCGTCACTCACACTTCATTCCAGCATTTGGAAGTGGTGGCGTTCCATTTTATACTGAGCCCATTATTGTATGTTATTGTTGTTACAAGAGCGCCGAGTGTCTGCTGATCTGTATAAACTTTTATTTATTTATCTATTTTCTACTTGTTTTAGTTTTGCTCATAATATGAACCCTGAGTTTGAAATAAACGTTTGAATTAGCATTTGACATAGAAGTCACATATTAATTATATTAAAGGTAAAATATCTAAATCAATTGCAATACTACACAGAGCGAAATATTTGCTGAATCAACAACCCACATTATATACTTTGTATCATTCATTAATACTCCCATACATGACACATTGTAATGAAGTATGGGGAAATACATATAAAACAAACATATATCCAGTCTTTATGCTTCAGAAGAGAACTATTAGAATAATAAACAACGCTGCTTACAGGGAACCAACAAACCCACTTTTTCTTAAATTAAAAGCTCTCAAGTTGAAAGATCTGGTTGACTTTAAAACTGCAGTAATAATGTTTAAAGCTAAGAATCTATCACTGCCCGCAAATATCCAAAAGCTGTTCCAAATAAGGGAGAAACAATATCATTTCAGAGGAACATGTATATTTCAAAAACCTTCAGTGAGAACTACCACCAAGCAACACTGTGTTTCAGTGCAAGGAGTCAGATTATGGAACGATTTTGGACCTGAATTAAAATCATGTACAACGCTTGGACAATTTAAACAAAAACTAAAGGAAGAAATACTCCAAACATACATCCAAGATGACATGTAAAAGCACATAAGGATTGTCATATCCAGTCTGTGTTGTGTTGTTACTTAGTTGTTTTTTTTTGTCACATTTTGTCTTAGCTTTGTTCCGAATTGTAATCGCTCTTGTTTTGTTTTTCTTTTGAATTCCTGGATGGAATATGGGTGGGCAATATAAGCTGCGGCTTCAGCCATCACCCATTTCGGATAACTTATGTTGAACTGTATAATCAGAGGAGTTATTGTTTAATTTGACCTTGTTGGATTTTTTTGCCTTTGTTATATTATTCTGTTTCTTTTTAATCTTTACTTTTAATCTATCCGAAATAAAGATTCATTCATTCATTAAATTTGCATTCAAAAGACTATCTTAACACTGCATAGAACTTTGAATAGGCCAGATGTGATGTATTATGAATACTAGAAAAGCACTCGGACAGCGCAGACCTCCGCCAAGCGCCACAGTTCCCCCCATACAGTGTTTAACATCATAAATAAAATATTGAAAATGGCCCTATCTCGCAATGTTAAATAAAAAAAAAAAAGAATCCTTTAAAAAATTCCTGGATCCAGACGGTGATCCGGATCACCACCAAAATCTAATCATCTGTAGGATACCCCATTTCTGACAATCTGTGAAAATTTCATGAAAATCCGTCCATAACTTTTTGAGTTATCTTGCTAACAGACAAACAGACAAACCAACGCTGATGATCACATAACCTCCTTGGCGGAGGTAACTAGAAGACTAGAAATATCAGCAGGGTATACTAGCACTGTTTAACAGACACGTGCGTAATGACGGCAAAATCGCTCTGATATTTTATGTGTTTACATGATACACCAAGCATGACAAGGCTTGCAATTACACAGCACATGTTCTTCAGAATCTTAGGCATTATATAAAATGTATTCTCCCTTTAGATGTTTCTCTTTTGTTTTGTCTCTTTAGATGTTTATGTTGAATTGTATAATCCATGGTCCATTTGCCAGGGTTGAAGTGCAGTCGTGCGAACATCTGCAGCAGTTTACAGCGTGTTTACATCTCGCCATGTACGCACGCACGCACGCCTCTCCGGGATTTCGCGCGAGAATAGAAACCTCAATACCCTCAATAGCGATAGTGTTAGCTTAGCAAACGCTTCAGGTAAAGCGTAGCAGTGAACCACGAAAAGAAACGCTACTGACGCTACTATGTTCTGAATTTAGATACGATTCCTAGCGATCTCGTGTTTGGAATTGCTTTCGTGTTTTTTTACGATTTTAAATTTTTGACTGAATTTTTAGTGAAAAACCGTAATTTTGATTAATAAAGCCGTAACCCGGAATGGGGTCTTGAAAACCGGAACCATTACGGCAAAACCGGAGTGGTTGGCAGGTATGTAAATGAGCTCCTCAGTGCATTCAGTATGTCCTGCATAGGGTGGAACTCGGACTCCAGCAGAGATGACAGTTTAGCCACCGTCCTTCTCTCTCATATCTCCTCCACCGGATCAAGGTGCTGCCCCAGGACGGAGCTAGCTTTCTTGATCAGTTTGTTCAGTCTCTTCCTATCGGCTGCAGTAATGCCACTGCCCCAGCAGACCACTCCAAAAGTGATGGCTGATGCCACCACCGTGTCATAGAATGTCTTCAACAGCGCCCCTTGTACACCAAAAGACCTGAGTCTCCTCAGTAGGAACAGCCTGCGCTGTCCCTTCTTGTAGAGTGCGTCAGTATTGTGTGACCAGTCTAGTTTATTGTTCAGATGAACACCCAGGTACTTGTAGGATGTCACCATCTCAATGTCTGTTCCCTGTATATTTACTGGTGCTGTGAGGGGTTGTCCTTGCCTGCGGTAGTCCACCACCAGCTCCTTAGTTTTCCTCACGTTGATCTGGAGGCAGTTCTGATGGCACCAGTCCACGAAGTCCTGGATAAGCCCTCTGCACTCAGCTTCATCTCCATTGGAGATGAGGCCAACGATCGCAGAGTCATCAGAGAACTTCTGTAGATGGCAGTGTGTTGTGTTGTGTGAGAAGTCCGCAGTATAAAGAGTGAACAGGAAGGGAGCCAACACCGTTCCCTGGGGGGCCCCCGTGCTACCGATGATCGTGTCGGACACACAGTCCTGGGTTCTCACAAACTGAGGCCGGTTCGTGAGGTAGTCCAGGATCCATGATGACAGGTGCTGGTCCACCCCTGTGCGCAGCAGCTTGTCCTTCAGGATCATCGGTTGGATGGTGTTGAAAGCACTGGAGAAGTCAAAGAACATGATCCTCACCACATTCCCGGGCTTCTCCAGGTGGGACAGAGAACGGTGAAGGAGGAAGATCACCGCATCCTCCACCCCAATGCCATGCTGGTAGGCGAACTGGAGTGGATCCATCGCTGGTTCCACCAGGGGGCGGAGGTGAGCAAGGAGCAGTCTCTCCAGGGTCTTCATCAAGTGGGACGTCAAGGCCACCGGTCTGTAGCTGTTCAGGTCTTTGGGGTGGGAAGTTTTTGGTACAGGTACCACACAAGATGTTTTCCACAGCTGTGGTACCCTCCCCAGCTTCAGGCTCAGGTTGAAGATGTATGTCACAATCCCACACAGCTGGTCTGCACAGGACTTGAGGAGCTTTGCGCTGATGCCGTCCGGTCCCGACGCCTTCCTCGCCTTGATCTTCCTCAGCTCCGTCCTCACCTGGGTCCTGGTCAGGGTCAGGATGGGGGGCTGTGTGTTGGGAGTGGGGGGGTGTTGGTGGAGTGGGGAGTGGGCAGCAGGACTTGATGTCTTTAGAGGCAGCAGTGGTTGTTGTGCAGTCAGGGGGGAGGGCGGTTGGTCAAACCTATTGAAAAACAGATTCAGATTGTTCGCCCACTCCCTGCCCCCCGTGGCCTGGGGGGAGGTATTCTGGAGCCCAGAGATGGTTTTGAGGTTCATCTTCCTCCTGAAGCTGTCCTTGCCTTCTCTGATCTTTCTCCTCAGCTCCCTCTGTACGGACTTCAGCATCTCCCTGTTCCCCGACCTGAAGATCCTCTTCTTCTCTCTCAGAAGTGTTTTTATCTCAGGGTTGATCCAGGGTTTGTTGTTTGAGCAACACCGTATGGTCTTGGTGGGAACGGATTTGTCCGCACAGAAGCTGAGGTAGCCCGTGAAGGTGTGAGTGAGGCCATCGATGTCCTCACCATGTGGATCGCAGAGCTGCTTCCAGGCGGTGGCTTCAAAACAGCCCTTTAGAGTGTCCATTGCCTCCTCAGACCATAACATCACTGTGCGCATGGCCGAAGGTTGTCTGTGCACTAGGGGTTTGTACACCGGCCGGAGATGAACCAAGTTGTGATCCGATCTCCCGAGTTGGGGGAGTTGTGATGAGGTGTACGCCTCCTTAGTGTTTGCGTAGAATAAGTCCAGTGTTTTATTGTCTCTAGTGTGGCATGTGACATACTGGGTGAACGTGGGTAGAATGGGAGACAGTGAAACATGGTTGAAATCGCCTGAGATGAGGAGAAGAGCATCTGGGTGTTCTGTCTGCAGCCTGCTGGTTACTGAATGGATGACGTCACGCGCTGTCCCAGCGTTCGCCGTCGGATTTGCATAAACAACAATGCAGATCACGTGTGAGTGTTCTCTTGGGAGATATGTAGGCCGCATGCTAACAGCTAGCAACTCAATGTCTTTGCTGCAGTGACGTTGTTTAACAGTGATATGTCCCGGTCTGCACCAGTTGTTGTTAACATACATTATCACTCCACCACTCCTTGCTTTGCCACTGTCTGGTGTTCGGTCTGCCCGTATCATGTGGAAACCCTCCAGCTCAATGTTAGCATCTGCTGCTAGTTCAGTTAGCCACGTCTCAGTAAACAAAAGGAGAGAGCACTCCCGGTATGTGCTATCGTAACGGCAGATAGCCGCTAGCTCATCTACCTTTCCCAATATAGAGTGTACATTCCCCATAATAATGGATAGGAAGGTGGGTCTGTACCTTATACTCCTTGTCCGCCTTCTAACACCAGCCCGGCAACCACGTCGTTTTCGTCTTATTTCTCTCGGTACGTCGAGTTTTTCCATCAGCACCGAGTGGTGATTAAGTGCAAGCAGCTGTTCCCTGCTGTACCGTCTCCTGCTGTAAACAGTGGCTCCGTCCGCCCGCTCGGGAGGCATTTTGGGGCGATCTGTGTGTCCGTGATGTATAAAGTGTGTAAAGAAAGAAAGAAAAAAAAACTCAGAATTGAGCCGCTGTTGCAAAAGGCAGCCGACTCGTGTGGCGCCGGAGAAGGGGGGAAAAAAAATAATGTAAAGATATATGAGCAATATATGGTAGAATGTATTGTTAATGTATGTAACAATATATGGAAAAAAAATTGTACATGTATATGTTTAATACATGATAGAATATATTTTAAATATATGTGAAATTATATGGAAATGTGATATACGTGTATGTGTATATTACGGGTATATATAAGCGAACCTTTATATGAAAATTAACACAGACTAATGGATATCTATCAAAAGTCACCTTTATTGTCTTTTAATCAGATCAAAAACAAATCCTGAGGATGTAGGAGAGAGGTACATTTTTAAAAGTGCAACATTAAACAGTGCAAATTCTTAATAGTGAAAACTTTAAACTCAACTTAACATCCTGCAACAGTGCAACATTCCAGTACAAAATATAAATTAAACTTGCAACTTGCACTTCACCTGGTGTCTTAGCTCACAGATTCGACTGTTGATGGACTTTCTCACATCAGCTTCCTTGGCCCTCGGAAACTGTTTTACAACAGCATCTGTGGAACAGAACCACAATGATTACTCACCTGCTTGCTGTCCCCCCGCCCCCACTCCTTCCTCCTGCCCCATACCCCTTGCTCTGGTTTGCTGTATAACCAAAGGGAAAATTCCCCTCCTGGCAGAGATGCAATCAAAACTGGAAGGCAACCAACTCTGAGAACTACTTACCTTGCAAAGCTTGAAGTTTCCTCGGGTCGAGAGCCTGCTGACGCTCAGCATTGGGATCCAACTTGCTGACCCCTCCTTTCAGGTTGGACTTGAGGAGGACTTCAACATTAAAGAGCCCCATCAGTAGCACCCGTGCCATACCATTGGGGGTGGTACAACTTTTTGCAGTCTCCCAACAATGTGATGAGATAGTGACGTCGTCGTTCCCAATTTTCACCTTATGTAAACAAAAGTAATATAAAAATAAGAGCATGAGCAAGGATGAAACAAGGAAAGTCACTCCAAGCATTAGAATGCATAGACAGAAAAAAAAGAAAACGCCACAAGCAATAAGATGCCAATAATGCTGTAAGTTTTAATGTTAGAAATTTTCCAAATAACAAATACTTACATGTGAAGGTCTGC
The DNA here is from genome assembly GCA_020510985.1 of Pholidichthys leucotaenia. Classification (NCBI taxonomy): domain Eukaryota; kingdom Metazoa; phylum Chordata; class Actinopteri; order Cichliformes; family Pholidichthyidae; genus Pholidichthys; species Pholidichthys leucotaenia. Next base: position 11,881,793 of record CM035836.1, read on the forward strand.
AAGGTGTGCAAAGTGATGTTTCACCTGGGCCGTCACTCTCAGCATCAGGTTCATCAGCATGTTTGGTGGGGTGGTTGTCAACATGTTTGTTGGTGGTGGTGTTGAAGGAGACAAGTTTTCTCACCTCCACCAACAGAGCTGGAATTTCTGAGAAAAAAGTACAAGATTATTCAGACAGCAACCATGAAGACCAATATTGTCCAAGATGCTACAAATCAATTGATGTATCATTAAAATAATCGTAACAGGAGCAAGTTATAGAATTGACACTGACTACATGTACAGTATATCATGCTCGTTTACCCTGGGCTCAATAACGGTAACAATCAGTATAAATGATACAGACATAGACAAATTGCAACCTCATTTTTCTGCTTATTACGCCTGTGTGAGTGATAAATATGCTCGTGATTCTTCAAACATGCTCTTAAAATACCTGTAGCCCACCTATCTGACCATACATGGGCTGATATGGGCGATTGCTTTTTAGATTTAGATAGCATCTTTAGAATCACCCTCAGGTGATTCTAAAGATGCAGTAATGGCTGCAGTAATGGCTGCTTCCTATCGGCTGCAGTAATGCCACTGCTGGGGCAGTGGCATTACTGCAGCCGATAGGAAGAGACTGAACAAACTGATTAAGAAAGCTAGCTCTGTCCTGGGGCAGCGCCTTGATCCGATGGAGGAGATAGGAGAGAGAAGGACGGTGGCTAAACTGTCATCTCTGCTGGAGTCCGAGTTCCACCCTATGCAGGACATACTGAATGCACTGAGGAGCTCATTTAGCAGCAGACTACATCATCCCAGGTGCACAACCAAGAGGTTTCGTAGGTCCTTCCTACCAACGGCTGTCAGACTGTACAACCTAAGCAGGGCTGCTCGCAGAGATAGCAAAAAGACGTAACAAACTAATAGTTTTTTGAATGCAAAAGATGCAATAGACTTACACAATGGTCCCCTCCGGCATACAACTAGGAACATACCGGTCGCTATGGAGGGTGAGAATATGTATGGGCACATAATCATACCATGTAGGATAACTAAGTAGACGGTTATGCTGTTTCATTCCATCTAGCAACAATGCTCTGCACTGTGTGTGTTTATATATTTGCATATTTATTCCATCTAGCTACAATGCTCAGCACTGGGTGTGTTTATATATTTATATATCTACATATTATTCCATCTAGCTACATTGCTCCGCACTGTGTGTGTTTATATACTTGCATATTTATTCCACCTAGCTGCAATGCTCCGTACTGTGGGTGTTTATATATTTACATATTTATTCCATCTAGCTACAATGCTCTGCACTGTGTGTTCATATATTCATATATTTATTCCATCCAGCTACAATGCTCTGCACTGTGTGTCTGTGTGTGTGTGTATATATATATATTTTATAGTAATACGTACATATGTTTATTAGCTGCTCTTGCTTGCTTGTTTTTTTTCTTGCCTTCTGATTGTTGCTCTTGAGTGTTGCTATCCCTGTGCTGTTGCAATCCTGGAATTTCCCCGTTGTGGGACTAATAAAGGCTTATCTTATCTTATCTTATCTTAGGTCTAAATGGATTAATACCATATGATATATAATAATATTTGATGACATAATTCTCAATACATGCCTTTAACTACCATGTTCCGCAGTTTGGAGTTTTCTTTATGTAAAGCCTTGATCTGGCTCTGCAGATCTCTGGTAAAGTCATCTCTTTCCTGGCTTGACGATTCTGCTGGACCGGGGCTGAACTGACTGTTCCCTGATAGTAATTCCTCCTCCACCCGTCTTTGAGCAGCAACTTTGGCCTTTTTCTATAGGGCAAAGATATTAATTTTTATTATTTAGTCGTGGATAATCCATTACACAAATGATGCATAATGTGATATCAATCTCTGTTGAATTACCTGTTTTGGATTTCCAGAGCCAGAGGCTTTGTCACCAGTACCAAAATATTCTCCATCAAAGTCCAGGCGTTTTCCTTTTCTCACCCTCTTGGCCGGCATATTCCCGCTCAGTTCCTGCGCTTCCAGTTCCCGCTCAGCAGCTCTCAGTGTAGCCTCTTTTTCTACATTAATTTATAAGGATAGATTTAATATCAAACTAAACACCACTGTATTAATAAATACTACAGAATAAATAATTATGTGCCAAATTTTAGACTGCAAAATAGTGAAATACGGGATACACATTTTGACATAATAAACAGAACATTTTGTTGCTGTATTTGATAATACAGTAACTGGTAGGAAATAAGTGATAGGTCCAGTGTGAGAGTGTGTAAGACCGACTTGCCTGCTAACTGAAGAACAACAGCATCTTCAACGGGCCATCCATTAGCAGGCTTCTTGCTGTTAGTTGTTCGACATTCAACAAGATATGTCGTGTCAGTAGTAGCAGCTGGGTCAAAGTCAATTATCCAGCTGATGGGAACGATGCTGGTTTTATCTTTGTCAGGTCCCTTCGCCCAACTAACAAGGGCAAACCTATATTTTGACATTTTTGCTAAATATATATTATGGTTAGGGCAGCGCGGTGGTGGAGTGGTTAGCACTGTGGCAGCACAGCAACTCACCCTTGGCCGGGGGATCCTGGGTTCGATCCCAGCCCCCGACCAACAGTGATCTGTGTGGAGTTTGCATGTTCTCCCCGTGTCTGCATGGGTTTACTCTGGGATTTCTCCGGTTTCCTCCCACATGCCAAAAACGTGCAAGTTAGGTTAATTGGCATCAAAACTGGGGATTCTAAATTGTCCTTAGGTATGACTGTGAGAGTGAATGGTTGTCTGTCTGTCTGTGTAGGCCCTGCGATGGACTGGCGATCTGTCCAGGGTGTACCCTGCCTCTCGCCCAAAGACGCTGGGATAGGCTCCAGCCCCCCCGCGACCCGAAAAGGATTAAGCGGAAGAAGATGAATGAATGAATATATTGTGGTTGTGCATCTCCGTTTCTTCTTCCCGCTTAAAGCAACCGACATTCGCGCCTAGCATTGCGCATGCGTGAAAGACGTCATTGTGCTATGATTGGCTGGCTTGTTCGGGGCGATTGTTATGCGCATGCGCCATTCGCGCTGAGCACTCTGGTAAAAGTAGTCATGTATCTCATCCCATCCGTTTTCAAATCAAAACAACCTAACGTTACGTTAGCTAGCTCAGAGTACAGACAAATGTAGAAAATGGACCGAGTCCGACTGAAAAGGAAATATATCCTCCCTGGTTCTGAAACGGATATTCCAAGAAGAACAAGACGATTATGGAATAAAAGGTTAGTCCTTTCTGCTTGATTCTGGCCATTTATACAGCACACGATAATTATATCTGCTGCAAACAAAACTGATAGACAGGGATGATGGAGGGGACAATTCTTTTTTTATTGCTTTGAATGTGACTCTAGCCATGATGTTGCCTAGCCAAAGAGAGGTAACTTGGGGTGACATAACATTATTTACAACACGGCTACTATCTTCTATTTGCATTTAGCATTACACCATTTATCATTTTGCATCTATTGATATGATCATGTCACAGTAACATTTTTATTTAATAGATCTATGTATTTCCTCAGGGGGAATTAAGCTTGAGAATCATGTATTCAAAGATTAATATGAATCTATGTTTTTTATCACTTTAGGGAAGCAATGAGAGATACCAAGATTGATCAGCCAAACCAGGATCTGGTAAGTCATGAACTTTAAACATGTAGCGTTAAACTATACTGTACTTGGCTATATGTAGCCAGATCTACTTCTCACAAAATAGAACTATTTTTTCTTATTTTTAATAATTACTACTGTATTGCCAGATGCATCTCCAGCAACAGATGTCTTCATCAATATCTTGAAATATGTGTAGTCTATGTGTAGAGTACATTTTGGCAATGACGATATTGTGACTGAGTTACAGATACATATTTTTGTCAAATTTGTTGCAGTCATTAGATGGAAACTGTCATCTTTTGTTTAGACAAGAGCTCATGCCAGTTCTGATGCGTGGATCCCCCTAAGTGAACCATCTTCAGAAAGACTATGGGGAACTACAGAAGAGGGCCATGTAAGTTTCAGATTCTGGAAAACCTTAAATAGCAGATCGACAAGCTTGTTGATCGGCTATTTTCAAATAAGGTATTTCATGTAGAGCACAGAAAAATCACCAGAGCACTGAGGCACTCGGCTCTACAATGTGACAGTGTTTAATATTGCACTGACAATAGGACTTTTAAAGAATGAATTGGTCTGCTTTAATAATGCTAACATAGGCCCCACATATTGATGCCCACTTGAGATATATAAAGAAAAAAGCACAATGTGTTTGTGCTTTGGCAGAGAGATGGAGTGCACCACTGCAAGGTGTGTGCTGGATTTTCAACACAAGACGAAACCATCTCATGCTCTGTGTGCATGATCCATGTTAATAAAACACTTACAGTATTATTTATTGTCTTTCAGGCAGTCTTTAATTGTGCAGATTTAGTGTTCAGTATATTTTAGGTTTTGTATTAAAAGTATATTGTGGCATTAGCATGTTACATACATCATGGTAACTTGCAGATTGGTTTGTAGACTGTATGGGTGTTCATTTTTGTTTGCTGGCATTTTGTTATTTTTTTCTGTTTTATTAGGATGATGATTCTGAACCTTGGGTTCCACTCAGTGGACTACAATGTTTTTCAGGAGCAGAAGACTCTGTAAGTTTCAACTTTAGCAAGAATCTGGCCTCTGTAGCACTTGCATTATAGTGCAATATTAACATACTTGTTTTTTGCTGGGGGGGGTCACTGTTCGGAGATCTGTTTGTGTGTTTATTACAGTTTAGGCAGCGATAGGTTAGGGATAGTCAGTAGTCAGAAGTGTTGTGATGTCATGGTAAAGCTACACCGGTATCTCCCTACTAACTGAGATGATACTTCTGATTTGGGGATGTGGAGAATCTCTTTAATCAACTTGTACTTGTAGGTAGGCAGAGGTGTGAGTGCTGCACTTGGTCAATACAGTTGTGGTTTTTTAAAAGCTTAAAAATGGATAAAATGGTCCAACCAGGTGCTCTTCAAGGATACATAAATAAATACTGTAGATTATCTAGCTGATGGGATTTTTGTCACTCTGGCAACCCATGTATCTCTTTAATCAAGTTTGGAGGGAAGGCAACTGGTTGGAATAGCGTCTCCCACATGCTAGATCCTGTTGGTGGCTGGTGACTGTGCGTGTATTGTGTAACAAAGGTTTATCAATACTTTGCATTCTTTTCTGCAACACAGAATCTGAATGAAAATTCCTCTCACTATGACTCTGACAATGGCTCTGAAGATGCACATGATGTCAGCCACATTATGGTGAGTATAGTGTACAGTGACCACAGGATCTCATCTCTGTTGTTTGCAGATGATGTTGTCCTGTTGGCTTCATCCAGCAATGTCCTACAGCTCTTGCTGGGACGGTTTGCCACTGAGTGTAAAGCGGCTGGCACCTCCAAGTCCGAGTCCATGGTCCTCAGCCAGAAAAAGGTGGATTGTCCTCTCTGGGTTGGGGACAGGCTCCTGCCCCAAGTGGAGGAGTTTAAGTATCTTGGGGTCTTATTCATAAGTGAGGGGAAAATGGAGCGAGAGATTGACAGAGGGATCGGAGCAGCATCTGCAGTGATGCAGACGTTGTACTGGTCTGTTGTGGTGAAGAGGGAGCTTAGTTCTAAGGAAAAGCTGTCGATTTACCAGTCAATCTACGTTCCTACTCTCACCTCACAAGCTTTGGGTAATGACTGAAAGAACAAGATCGTGGATACAAGTGGCTAAAATGGGCTTTCTCCGTAGGATTGCTGGACTCACCCTCAGAGATAGGGTGAGGAGCTCAGTCATCCGGGAGAGGCTCAGTAGAACCGCTGCTCCTCCACATTGAAAGGAGTCAGTTGAGGTGGTATGGGCATCTGATTAGGATGCCTCCTGGATGCCTCCCACTTGAGGTGGAGACCCCGGGGCAGACCCAGGACTCAGTGGAGAGACTATGTCTCCCAGCTGATCTGGGAACGCCTTGGTATCCTCTGTGAAGAGCTGGAGCAGGTGGCTGGGGAGAGGGAAGTCTGGGCTTCTCTGCTTGAACTGCTGCCTCCATGACCCGGACCTCTGGAAAAGCGGTAGAAGATGGATGGATGGAGGTTTGTGTGATCAGTGACACGACAGATCTTCACCATTTGAGAGCGTTTTGCGAGGAAAAGAAAGAAAGTCGCAACTCGAGTCTACTGAACAGAAATGCGTTGATTTTGCAATCCACTCAGTTTAGCTTCTATTGCTGAGGACGCAACACTGTTGTCGTGCTCATGACGACATGTGCATAACCTCTATAGTGTACATTTTGTAAAGTGTGTAAAGTTTCTGTAGTTTGCATGTTGTAACATGCAGGTTGGTTTGTAAACTTTCTATGGGTTTTTATTTTCTAATCTGTTTTTTTTAGGTTGATTACGATTCTGAACCATATTCTCCTCTCAGTGGACAACAAAGTTTATCAGAAGGAGCCAAAGTCTGTGTAAGTTTCAACTGTGTGGAACATATTTGTAGCTGTCTGCAGGTTGGAAGCTAGGATGAATGCTCAGTCCAGGTCACTGCACCGTCAGTCAGGACGGAGCATGCTGGTGAAGCCACATCCTGTCATTTAAAAGTAGCGGTTGGCAATTGTCAGAGGAAGCATTAGTGCTTACTGCTCTCTCCAGTTCAGCAAAGGGGTAGAGCAGCAACTGTGACAGTAAAGTGAAATTGGTATAAAGTGTTTCAGTTTACTGTCACTGGCTCTACTGGATTGTGTGTAGTTAAACTTTTGACTAATTCACTGAAGGTACTGAAGAACTAAAGTGACAGTAAGTAAGTGAAGAGTCTGTTTTTTCTTTTCTCCATATATAGAGCCTGCATGTTGACTGCAGCGATTCTGTTCCCAGATGTCTTACTTCCCCACTCTTGTTTGAGGATGAATGTTCCACAGAAAGTGAACCTCCATTAAATGATGAACCTAATTGCAGCCAAGTGTCACCAAATACCAGTAACTATATTCATAATGACTTGGATGACAGTCTTGGATCCATTATTGGAAGTGAAGAAGAATCTTCCCTTTTATTTGAAGATAGCCCTGATGAGTCAGTAATGGCTCTTTTCCATAGTCACTGTTCTTTTTTACTTGTTTCGATTCTCCACTACTTCTTTCTCCCTGGGTTGTTGATCCATTACAACCCTGTAAAGCCGCGTAAACTCGGTAGTGGGCGGGATTGAGGCGGCGCCACACTCTGCTGACGTCAATCACGCGACCGAATCCTTCACAACAAAGAAAATGGCGGATTAGGAGCGGAGGATTTCCACGTTGCTTCTTCTCTGGCTTTTGAACACAATAAATGAATGTTTTTAACCGGAGAAGAGAGTTTTACAGGAGAAGACAACGTGCATTGAGAGAACACACGTTGGGGCAGTACCAGAGACTCGTTGTTGCCATTGGGGAATATCAAGCAGCGGAATATGAAGCAGAGAGCTTAATTACCCAGCACATCAGGCACATCAAGCACACGAGGAAACAGTTTTTGGTAATTTAATGCTTTCTATTGTCATTTTATCGTCATGTCATTGTTGTGTACAGCATTTTGATGTCGCTAGGTTATCAGTATTAATATGTATGCTGTGTGTGTGTGTTCTAGTTGGCTGCGTTGTTGCAAAATCAACGCTGCAGACCATGGACCTGGGCAGTAAACCGTAGCTCGCAGTGGTGGGAGAATATTGTCCCCAGCTTCTCAAGCACACAGTGGTTGCAGAACTTCCGGATGTCCGAGGACACTTTCACCTACTTGTGCCACAAATTGCGTCCATGCATGGAGCCTCATTCATGTGCATACATATGTCAAACGTTTGTTTTTTAAATAAAATTTGGTGCACTTTTCGTCTATGTCTCCTCTGTTGTTCATAACGGTTAACTGTTAAGGGACAACTAATTAAATGCTAAAACCTTGTAATTGACCTTGGAATTATATGTGGATATTCGTTATATTTCCAATTACTCATAGCCCTATTTTACTTACAAAATAATTTAAATTACTTTAAAAAAAAGCCAATTCAACTGTAGTAAAATTCTTGTTTTTGTGTATCATTTTCCCATTGATAGTTATTTTTAAGGGATATGTGTTCAGGGATGGGAAATTACACGCTAAAACACCGTAGAAAATGACTGCAGAAACATGCAGCAGCTGAACAACTCCCTTTTGGTTTGATTGAATTGCCAATTGACCTTGGAATTATATGTGGACACTTGTTATATTTCCAGTTAATCCTAGCCCACTTTTACTTACAAAATAATTTTAAAAATTTTAAAGAAAGGCAATCCAACTGTAGCACCATTTTGCATCTTGAGTGTCATTTGAGTATCATTTTCCCATCTATTGATATTTATAAGGCATATGTGTTCATGGATGGGTAATTACACATTAAAGCACCTTAGAAAAATGACTACAACAAAAAAGGCAGTAGCTAGACAACTCACTTTTGGTTTGATGGAATTGCAAATTGACCTTGGAATTATATGTGGAAAATTGTTATTTCCAGTTAATCCTAGCCCACTTTTACTTACAAAATAATTTTAAAAATTTTAAAGAAAGTCAATCAAACTGTAGCACCATTTTTTATGTCGAGTGTCATTTGAGTACCATTTTCCAATCTATTGATATTTATAAGGGATATGTGTTCAGGGATGGGTAATTACACGTTAAAACACCTTAGAAAATCACTGCAAAAAAAAAAAAAAAAAACAGCAGCTAGACAACTCACTTTGGGTTTGATGGAATTGTCAATGGACCACGAAATTTTCTGATGAAACTTTTGTTATTCCTATTAAATACTGTGACATTGTCAGACTGGCCAACACCAAATTATAATTTTATTTTTCAAACCTATGACACTTTGGATGTATTGAATCAGAAAATCATAGGTTTATCTTATTCATGTCAACGTTTACAACTACAAAACTGTTATATTTGGGTTTACATGTATGGGTATTTTCCCTTTATATTATACTAGACTCCTTATAATGTATTGGAATTGGAGGATTGGAGCACTGAATCCGTAAGAGAATAGAAAGTTTTTTCTCTGAAGTCAGTGCTATTCGACCTGCTTCTTTCGGTGCCCTCAGCACTCAGTCCTCCAGATAATCTACAGTATATTTGTTTTTATAACACTGGCGGGCAGCATTTGACTCTCAAGGACAGCTGTCTGGCAAACTATACCATCTGCCGTGCTCAAGGACACGTGCCTCTGCTTCAGACTGTAGTCATAACATCTGCTGCGGGAAGAGACTTTTGTTGTCCTCCAACTGATTGCCACTGATTGCACCCAACTCACACACAACTGATACACTATACTGACTTGAAGATATTCACTCACTGCTCTCTTTGTGTCATTGTGTGGATTCTATTGTCTGCTAATTGTGCACTGAGAGTTTTTTTTCCTGTAATCATAATATCGGTCATATATGAACTTTATTCTGATAAACAATGCTTTTTTCTCTCTCCTATTGTGTCCACCCCCCCACCCCCCTTCCCCCATTGCTTCCTGTTCCCCTCCTGCTGACAGGCGCCTCCATGGCTGCCGCGTCATTGAAAATGTCATTTATGACGTTCTGAGTGTCAAGTCAAATCCCTCGTATATTTACCTGTTATTTACTTGTAAATGTGCTTGGCAATAAATCTTTTTCTGATTCTGAAATTCTCTGAATTTGGAATGACGATAGAACATTCAATTTACATGTACTTACCTTTTACCTACTTCGACTTTTACCTTCATCAGTGTCTACTGCTGAATGTAAAGTACACCTGTGCCTCTGCTTACAATTTAACTTGAACACTGTACACAATTTAGAGAAATGTATACAGCCGTGATAATTTTTATTAACTTTAACAATAACATTTACATTACCTTTAAAAATTGTGACACCTTTATGGATGAACTTAGCATTTGGCTAATATGAGGCAATGGAATGTGTATGTAATTATTTGCCTTTCTCATTTAGTTATAACAGACAAACCACACTTTTATCCAAAAAAGTAACAATTTAATAACATTAGAAATATTCCCAAAACATGTTTAAAAATGGGGATTTTTCAGTACTTCGCCCAGACTGCCAAAATGGTTTAGGAAAACTCTGTTGAAAGAAGCCGTCTCGGTCAGCTCATCCCTTCTGAATGCTTCTTCCTTCTCCTGGGCTGACTGCAGGTTTGCTGCAAACATTCGTAGCTCCTGATGGTGTCTTTCGCGCTGTTCGTGGAGCCGTTCGTGCTGTTCGAGCATCCTATCATGGGCCAGCATCTCAGGTTGTTATGAAAACACCCCTGCATCTAGTGTTTTTTTTAAACGTACAAAGACATTTTAAATTCCTTATTATGCGTCTAAAGAAAATAACAATAATCACATTAAAAAAACCGGGTGGTCATTTTCAGTTGTGCCTTACCAGAACTTGCCCGGGACATGACGGTTACTGATGGAACTGCCGATATTGCGGACTATGGTCTCGACACCGATTCTGGCCCTCAGACAGACGCCGGAGTGATTCTAGAAGGAAAATGCACACAATACAGCTCACCAACAAAGTGCAACATGTACAGAAAACACCAAACTTTTTAACCAGAATACAATAATAAGCTTCTTTCAGCGTTTGGTTTAAGTGAATACTGAAATAAAAGCGTGAAGCTGCTACCTCACAGCAAGCTGCGGAGGTAGCCGGATATTAGCTGGCTAACCATCATCACTAACCATTGCCCACAATCGAAAAAATGTCTTTATTGCTTAAAAGAAGTGAGCTTTTGACCGAAAGGACCAATTGGCGAAAAGACAGACAATATTAAAACAACACTCACCGTCAATGTTTTCCAATTGCGTGGCCGTGTCGAGCACATTGTCTCTGCCATTGCTAGCAGGCCGATATGGCGTCCATCTGCTCGTACCATTTCCACTCCTATCTACTCGCACCACTGCGTCCATTATGGTCCTTTATGGCCCAAAAATCGCCCTTCATTTTTTTTCTTTTGGACATCGTTAACACAATTGTGAAGCCACTCACCGTGGTTACTCGCTGAAATTACAAATGGCGGTCGTGTAGCTTCAACAGAAAACAGAAAACGGATGCGTTTGTGACGTTACGCGCTGAGCAATCAGCGGCTAGCAGTCGATTGACGTCAAATCACACCTCGATTTTTCTCGCTTGTCCCCTGCCCCTAAACTGGCACGAAAATCGTATGGGTTAAAGCGAGTAGGGTACTGTGGAAAGAGCGAGAAAGTGAATAAAGTAAAAGTAAGTAAAGCTAAGGTGATACTTGTGGAAAAGTGCCTCATATGAGGAATCACATTTTGGAAAAGTCAGTCATGAACTGGAAAACGAAGAGACACTTTACACTGGTTCACGACTAACCCAAGCTCAGAGTTTTTTACTTATACTTTCATTTGTTTTGAGACACGGACTCACAGGCATGGCTCTCTCAGATCTCCTAGATTTGATCAATATTCACTGTCCAGAAAACACACAGTTAACCTCAAAGCATCTGTTCTTAAAAGAGCTTAAGCCAAAAGAAAGTCACCTACAATGTCACATATATTGTCCAAACTGTGAGTACTATATTGGTGAACAGGATAGTGAAGGACAATGTGTTGTATGCAACACAACATGGGATAAAAACAACTCACTGAAGAATGGAAACTACTTTATATACTTACCAATCCAAACACAGTTGGAACATCTTCTTCAAAGGGAAGATATTGCACATTGTATCAAGTCAAGAGATGGCACATGTCATTCTGAAATTTTTGACGATATTGGAAGTGGTAAAATGTACCGTAATCTGAACAAAATTGGAAGCCCGCTTGACTGTACTCATGGATACTCCTTAACACTCAACTGTGATGGAGTGCCTGTATTCAAATCATCACTCTTTGGTATACGGGATTGTAAACGAGCTTCCTTACCCTGTGCGCAAAGACAGTGTTCTGCTTTTTGGCTTGTGGTTTGGTGATAAAAAGCCAAATATTAATACATTTTTAAAGCCTTTAATTTTAGAGTGTCAGACGTTGTCAACTGAGGGCTTTAAGATAACAAGAAATGGCATTTCGGAACAATCTAGAGTTGTGGCTGCTCTTATGATGTGTGATTCGGTAGCTAGGCCCATACTTCAAAACATGACCCAATTTAATGGCCAGTCATGGCACTGTCAGGGTTTACCCATACAAAGATGTTCCAAAGAGGGACCACGCTTCAACCATAAGTGATGCAAGGGAGGCTTTATGTACAAAAAAATCTGTGAGGGGTGTTAAAGGGCCCACATGTCTGATTAATATTCCACACTTTGACATCATATCTGGCATGCCTCATGACCACATGCATAATATACATCTTGGTGTGGTTCGCCAAATGGCAAGCATGTGGCTGGACAGTGATAACCATGAAAAGTCATATTATATTGGCATTAGAGTGAATGAACTTGATCAACAGCTCTTACTAATTAAGCCTCCTTGCAATATCACAAGAGTGCCCCGATCTCTTCAGCAGAGAAAGTTTTGGAAGGCTTCTGAATGGCAGAACTGGTTACTGTTTTATAGTGTATTTGTGCTAAAAGGAATTCTGCCCCAGGTATTTTACCAGCACTGGTTAGTCCTTGTCACATTCATGTTCTTACTTTGTAAGGACATTATTACAACAGAGGATGTACAAAAATGTGAAAAACTTGTTGTAGATTTTGTCAAACAATTTGAAACACTGTATGGGAAAGCAAATGTGTCATTTAATGTACATTTATGTCTTCATTTGCCAGAGTCTGACAGGAATTGGGGACCTTTGTGGGCCCATTCTGGGTATATTTTTGAGTCATATAATGGTGAAATACTGAAAATGTTTCATGGCACTCAGTTTGTTCCTTTACAGATAATGAAACAATTCACATATAGACAAGTATTGCCTCTTTTAAGGAATGATGCACTGAGAAATGCTGTTCCTGAATGCATCCAGCTATTTAGTAAGTTAACTGGCCGAAAAAGGAAGCTGTTTGAAAGAGTAGGTGATCAACTTGTTACCCTTGGTTTGCCTTATTGTTGAAAACTTTCAAGTGAAGAGTTACTGGTCATGAGAGAGCAACTTTCAGTCACCACGGATACAGTCGTGAAAATATTCAGGCAACTTCTAGTCAACGGAGAGCTCTCAGGAGTTCACAAGGGTAGTGAAAAGGAACAGTTTCACTGTGCTGTTGCAGAATGGACACATCATCACTGTATACTATTACATTGTAGTAGAGCAACATGGTAGCAGAAAATGCTTTGCTTTTGAGAGAAAGTATGATAGATCACATAGTACACTGATTCATGTAGAAAATGTAGCTGGTCTGAAAAGGGAATTCCGGGGCAGGAAACAGATATTTGATGTGACACTGTTCAAAAGAAAATGTATGCTAATTGATCTGCCACAATATGCAAGCCTCTATGCATGCATACCTCCAACATCCAGTGTGGAGGATTGAAAATGTAATGGCAAAGTACATTTCAATTGTCAAGATTGTCAACAATAAATCTTATTTGTGTAATGCAGATTTTTGTCTTCATTGTATTTGCTTTAGGGTGTGTGTGTATATATACTGTATATATATACGTATGTATATATATACACACTACCGTTCAAAAGTTTGGGGTCACCCAGACAAATATTTTGTGTTTTCCATGAAAAGTCACACTTATTTACCACCATGAGTTGTAAAATGAATAGAAAATATAGTCAAGACATTGACAAGGTTAGACATAATGATTTGTATTTGAAATAATAATTTTTTCCTTCAAACTTTGCTTTCATCAAAGAATCCTCCATTTGCAGCAATTACAGCATTGCAGACCTAACATGATTGCACAAGGGTTTTCTAATCATCCATTAGCCTTCTGACGCAATGAGCAAACACATTGTACCATTAGAACAATGGAGGGATAGTTGCTGGAAATGAGCCTCTATACACCTATGTAGATATTGCACCAAAAAACAGATATTTGGAGCTAGAATAGTCATTTACCACATTAGCAATGTATAGCGTGTATTTCTGATTAGTTTAAAGTTATCTTCATTGAAAAAAAGTGCTTTTCTTTCAAAAATAAGGAAATTTCTAAGTGACCCCAAACTTTTGAACGGTAGTGTATGTGTTGTAGCATATAAAGACAGACTATTACATGTAAAAATATAATGCTCTTATTGCAATACATTTTTTATATTTATCAATACACATATACAGTATGGTCTATGCTTACATTGCAATATATTGGAAAATATAAATACTAAATCTCATATATGGGAATATATACTGCTTAATGTATTGCATGATATTTTCCTATATACTGCAATATATTTTTGTTTCGTAAGGGAGACCACCCACAAGTGCGACCTGTGTGACAGGGACTGCCATTCGCGCATCGGCCTGTTCAGCCACAGGCGGTGGTTTTTTTTTTATTCCAGCAGAACAGACGTTTAGGATTCTCTTCCATGGTCATCATAGACCGATGACGAAGGCTGGGTGACACACACGTGCTCACCAGTCTTTTTGAATTACTACTGTTATTTGTTTTGAAAAATCGTTCGCCAAAACCGCAATCATGGAAGCGCAGAACCGCAATAATGGAATTATGTTTTGACCGGGTCGCGAGACCAGAACCACAAGTCCGTAACAAGCGGACCAGCGTCGCGTTCGTCTGACAATGAGGAAGAGAAGTTCGCCAGCTACGCTGCTGCTGTGAACAGGTAAGTGTTAAAAGCTAAATTATTCTTTATCCCTGAAAATTGTAATCAAAAATGACTTTTGACCGATCGGTAAATTACAACTGTGCGGCGCACGAAGTCCGAAGTCCATGCGCCGCGGTACACGCTTCGTGCGCTGCGTCCAGACCGTGAACGCCCCCCCCCCCCGCTACTCTTCTGTAGCGAGGGGGGGGAAGCCGCGGTGACTGCACCGCAGTCGCCACATCGCCACATGACTATTCCGTCATGTAGCGATGGCCGATGTCCGTCCTCTGTAGCGGGGGGGTGGGGGGAGTTGTTATCTTCTACATTACAAATATTTTAGAATAATTTTTAGTGCACTGTAGGTTATTTTTTCTTGTAAAAAAAAGCCACACATTTTTTACGTGGCATGCTTCTTTGTGTGTGGGGGCTTGTTTGTTCATTCATGAATGAATGAATGAATAAACAACCCCCCCCACACACACACACAGCCCTGAGTGTCACCTTTCATTAGAGCCCAAGATGAAGCTTCTATATTGAATCGTTCAAAAGTTAGACGTTTTTCCAAACTGTGCTATTTGGCACAGTTCCAAAACGCCTGGGAACTACCTGAGAACAAAGCTGTGTAATATATTCATTTTTTGTGGTATTGTTACAAAATTTTGACCTCAGCTGGATGACACTTGGTTCTACATTTCTGTTGCATTTTCCTGCCCCGATCTGAAGCTGTGTGTTATTTGCAAGCATTTGTATCCAAAAACCCACCCAGGCGAAATTTATTTTCTTCAAGTTCAGTATGTTTAGATGACTGTTACTCAGTGGCCGGAGCACTTAGAGAGATTATGACTGTTTTGCCAAAAAATTCAAAGGGTTTTCTTTTAAATGAGACCAACCCCATGAAGATGCTGCAAAGGGTTGAAGAACAGCTTTTGATTTACTTTGGGCACGTTATTTTTTGGCGTTTTTAGGGAAATTGACCGGAGTGCAAGGGGTTATCGCATGTTTTTCCATTCATACAGTGTACCTTAAAAGTGCTGATAATGTGATTTTGACATTTTTTAGGTTCAGGTTCAGGTTACTTTATTTGTACCCGTAGGTAGATTTTTTTTTGCAGTCAGGTGACATCGAAATTTACAAACCACAATTACATTCAACATAGACACAAACACAGGCACACATGAAGCTGACTATAAACATGATAAAAATAGTCAAGGCTCCACCAATCAGGGTATAAAGACAAAGAGATGAGAGAAAAACCAGAGGTAAGAGAGAAGGGTCATATTAAAAAGTTAAAAACTAGTCAAAGAGGTTAAAAACTCAAAGGTCTAAAACCCAATAAAATATTTAGAACCCAAATAACATCCTACAAAATTAAGTAAATATAAAATGGAGTTAATAAATAGGTACCTAAACTATGTGCAATATATTGTTACAACTTGTTCAACTCTTTGACAGCAGCAGGAACAAAGCTGTTTTTGTAGCGCTGGGTTTTACTTTTTGGGAAAGCAAACCTCCGTCTTAAGGGAAGAAGCTGAAAGTTGCAGTGCAAAGGGTGGGAGTCATCATTTAAAATGGAGGTAGCCATCCTCTGTACTTGTCTGGTGTACAGGGATGTCAGGCTCAGCTGTGACTCACCAAGCAAACGACTGGACCATCTAACTACCTGATCCAAGGATTTCCTCTGTTTCAGTTTTATCTGACCAAACCATGACACTAAAGAAAAGGATAAAACAGATTCAATAAAAGCCCGATAAAACATTGTCCTTATGGTTCGATCAATTTGGAAGCGTGCAAGTTTTCTCAAGCAATGCAAATGTTGCTGTGTAGCACCTTGTGTGAGCCAGATTATCTAGCATCTCAGACAGGAGACAGTGATAAACTTGGGACAACAAAGAGCAGGAGATTCCTGGTGAGATAGCAGGAAGGAGTCAGGGATGAAGGTTGTTGAATGCAGTGTGATGCAAATGTCATGTTGTGTGTGATGTAAATGCCATGAAAAGGGGAGAGTTTCTGCTTGAAAGTTCAGTCTGTTCTGTGCTTGAAAGATGTGTGTGTGTAATAAATCGTCTGAAATGAATCTGCCTGTGATTTCACACACTCCACACTGGTGACCCAAGACGTATTATGGAACACGAGGCATGATCCCCAGAGCTGGCCCGGTCAGGAAGCTACAGCGAGGCAGCAGCCATCCCACAGACAGCCCGGACTGGAACCTACAGCCACGCGTGTGCGGTTTCAGTCAAGCTACCGGATTTCTGGCAGCACAACCTGCGCTCTTGGTTTCACCTCACCGAGGCCCAGTTCGCCCTCCGGGGAGTAACGGTAGATGATACCAGATTCTACCATGTGGTCGCAGCGCTCGACGCCCGCACAGCTCAGCAGGTAGCGAGCCTGCTCGATCAGCCACCAGCCAGCAGCAAATATGAGGCGCTCAAGGCTGCGCTTATCCAGCGCTACACACTCTCGGAATGTGAGAGAGCGGAGAGGCTCCTGACGCGGACCGAGTTAGGAGATGGTTCGGCCATAGACCTGATGGAGAAGGTGCTGGCGTTAATGGGCACGGATGACGGACACTTTCTGTTTGCCCACCTCTTCCTCCGGAACCTTCCAACAGTAGCGAGAGCGGTTCTGGCCAATTCGCCATGGCTGGTTGCGCGCGACTACTGTGCGCTAGCCCAGGAGGCAGACTGGATCATCTTCACCACCAGGGCGATCACAGTCAACGCGGCAGCGGCGGAGCCCAGCGAGACGACCAGAGGAGGCGAGGAGCCACCGACGGTAGCAGCAGCGGGGGCCAAGGAGCGCCAGAGAGACACGCTCTGTTTCTACCACCGCCGCTTCGGAGAGAAGGCACGCAGATGTGCGCCACCGTGCCAATTCAAGCGCTCGGGAAAACGCCAAGGCCGGGGGTCGGTAGCAGCTGTGACCCTCGGTGAAGAGAACAAGCTGCTCTACTTGACGGATGCACGCTCTGGGAGGCGTTTCCTCGTGGACACCGGAGCCCAGAAGATCTTCATCCAGCCAACCTACGCTGACCGGCTGGCAGGATCTAGCGGCCCCGGGATGTTGGCAGCAAACAGCTCGGATATTAAGACCTTTGGTGAGAGGACTCTGCTCTTATCTCTACACGGCCGTACATATGAGTGGACTTTTGTCATAGCAGCACTGAATTACCACATACTGGGGGCTGATTTTCTGTGTGCACATGGTTTACTGGTTGATGTTGCTAACAGGCGCCTGGTTAATGCACTGTCTTTTGACTCTCTCCCCTGTATAGCTCGAGTGACCCAGCCAACAGCACAAGCCAACGTCACAGCTACAGGCGGTAAGTTCCACACACTGCTCACTCAGTTCCCAGCACTCACGGTCCCGACGTTTTCCACGGCCATCGCTAAACACGGGGTGGAGCACTTTATCACCACCACCGGGCCGCCCGTTTTTGCAAGACCTCAGTGCTTGGACGCAGCTAAACTGGCCATAGCGCGCGAGGAGTTCGCCAACCTGGAAAGGTTGGGCATCGTCAGGCGCTCGAACAGCCCATGGGCGTCCCCGCTACACATGGTCCCTAAGGCTGAGGGATCGTGGTGACCGTGCAGGGATTTCCGCAGGTTGAACAACGCCACAGCGCACAACCGCTACCCAATTCCCCACATACAGGATTTTTCCGTTCACCTCGCCGGAGCGCGCATTTTTTCCAAAATAGACCTGGTCCGCGGTTACTACCAAGTCCCAGTGCACGCTGAGGACATACCCAAAACAGCGGTAATAACTCCGTTCGGTCTATTCGAGTTCCTGCGCATGCCATTCGGGTTAAAAGGAGCGGCACAGACGTTCCAGCGCATGATGGATGCAGTGCTGCGCGATCTCCCGTTTGTGTTCGTCTACCTGGACGATATCCTGGTAGCCAGTGCGTCCCAAGACGAACACGAAACCCACCTCACGATGGTTTTCCGGAGGTTGGAGGAGCATGGGTTAATAATCAACCCGGCGAAATGCCAGTTCGGCGTGACGGGGATTGATTTTTTTGGGGCACTGCGTCTCTCCAGAAGGAGCGATCCTGCTGCCCGACAAAGTGCGCACCATGCCGGATTTTCCCCGGCCTCAGACGGTCAGGGCGCTGCAGGAATTTTTGGGGATGAACTTTTATAACCGTTTCCCTCCCCACGCGGCGCAGCTCATGCAACCATTGTACGCCACGCTCAAGAAACAGAAACCCACGGATAGGGTCGAATGGACCCCGGAACGAGAACGGGCGTTCTCGTAAGTTAAAGCGGCCCTGGCAAACACCGCACTGCTGGCACATCCAGACCCGACGGCCCGCATAGCTCTCACCACCGACCCTTCAGACGTGGCCATAGGGGCTGTAGTGGAGCAGCGTGTCGCCGGGGCTTGGCAGCCGCTCGCCTTTTTCAGCAGAACTTTGCGCGACAGTGAACGTAAATACAGTGTGTTCAACAGAGAGTTGCTGGCTCTCCACCTGGCCATACGCCACTTCCAGTTCTGGCTGGAAGGGCGCAGCTTCACCGCATTCCTGGACCACAAGCCACTAACGTTCGCGATGGCCAAGGTTTCAGAACCGTGGTCGGGCCGGCAGCAGAGACAGCTGGCCGCGATCTCAGAGTTTACTACCGATATTCAGCATGTGTCTGGTAAACTGAATGTAGTGGCGGACTGCCTCTCGCGAGCCGTGGTGGCCCCGGTCTGCGTGGGGATAGATTACGCAGCCATGGCCGCAGAGCAGATTAGCGATGCAGATGTGCGCGCGCTCCAGTCTGGACCAACAGGGTTAAGGCTGGAGAGCAGGGTGCTGCAGGATGGCGCCCCCCCAATCTGAGATGTCTCCACGGGTCGCCCGCGCCCAGTGGTCCCGGCCGTGTGGTGCCGCCGCATGTTTGAGTCGGTTCACACTCTGGCGCACCCAGGAGTGCGCGCGTCGGTCAAAATGGTGGGAGAGAAGTTTGTTTGGCCAAGCCTGCGCAAACAAGTGAAGGAGTGGGCTGCAGCCTGCGTGGCGTGCCAACGAGCCAAAGTACACAGACACACGAAGGCTCCTTTGGAGCCGTTTCGTATTCCGGCTAGGAGGTTCGACCATGTTCACGTGGACCTCATGGGCCCCCTCCCGCCATCACAGGGGTGCATGCACCTCCTGATAATGGTGGACCGCACCACGCGCTGGCCAGAAGCGGTCCCGCTGGCAGCAACCATGTCCGCGGAC
Organism: Pholidichthys leucotaenia; assembly: GCA_020510985.1. NCBI lineage: Eukaryota > Metazoa > Chordata > Actinopteri > Cichliformes > Pholidichthyidae > Pholidichthys > Pholidichthys leucotaenia. The sequence continues at coordinate 11,901,745 of CM035836.1, forward strand.
GTAGTGCGCGCTTTTTTAACAGCATGGGTGGTGCGTTTTGGAGTCCCGTCGGACATTACGTCCGACAGGGGCCCGCAATTTGTTTCCGAACTCTGGTCCGCGATGGCCCGCAGCCTGGGTGTTACAATTCACCGCACAACCGCGTACAACCCACAGGCCAATGGTTTATGCGAGTGTTTTCATAGATCACTGAAAGCGGCACTCAGGGCTTCATTGACGGATGCAAATTGGGTAGACAGGTTGCCATGGGTGTTATTGGGGTTGCGCTCGGCGCCAAAAGAGGATCTGGAAGCTTCCCCTGCAGAGCTTGTTTTTGCGCAGCCACTACGGCTTCCCGGGGAATTTCTGCCAGATAATCCCGCGCCGGGCAGCTCCCTGTCTCAGCTTTTGCAGCGTAGCGCAAACACAGGCACGCTGCCGAGCCCTGCCCACCACAGTTTTCCGCGTGTTTTCGTGCCTAAAACTTTGAAGAGCGCGGAGTTCGTTTTCGTCAGACACAACGCCTACCGCCCTCCATTGCGCCCACCCTATGATGGACCGTTCAGAGTGTTGGAAACAGGGGATAAGCATTTTTTGCTAGACTTGGGGGGTAGGAGGGAAAAAATTGGCATAGACAGACTCAGACCCACTTTCGTTGTGGCGGACGAGCAAGTGCTGTTGGCTAAGGCCCCTCAGCGTGGAAGACCCCCACGGAGAGCTCCCCAGGGAGACGATTCTCCAGAGCAGCCACATGGACAGACCGAAGTGCCCCCCCCACCGGCACAGCAGCGCCGCGGAGGCGGTAAACCCCAGTTACAGCAGATACGGGAGGAGACGGAAGCCCAAGCAGCATAAGATAAGATAAGCCTTTATTAGTCCCACAATGGGGAAATTCCAGGATTGCAACAGCACAGAGATAGCAGCACTCAGAGCAACAATCAGAAGGCAAGAAAACAAAACAAGAGCAGCAAGTATACATATGTACATATAAATATAAATATAGACACAGTGCGGAGCATTGTAGCTGGATGGAATAAATATATGAGTATATAAGCACACAGTGCAGAGCATTGTAGCTAGATGGAATAAATATGTAAATATACTGTATAAGCACACAGTGTGGAGCATTGTTGCTAGATAGAGTAAATATATAAATATATAAACACACACAGTGCAGAGCATTGTAGCTAGATGGAATAAATATGTAAATATATAAATACACAGTGCGGAGCATTGTAGCTAGATGGAATGAAACAGCACAACCATCTAAGTTATCCTACATGGTATGATTATGTACCCATACATATTCTCACCCTCCATAGCGACCGGTATTTTCCTAGTTGTATACTGGAGGAGACCATTGTGTAAGTCTATTGCGTCTTTATCATTCAGTACTATTAGATAGTCACGTCTTTTTGTTATCTCTGCGAGCAGCCCTACTTTGGTTGTACAGTCTGACAGCCGTAGGTAGGAAGGACCTGCGAAACCCCTCGGTTGTGCACCTAGGATGATGTAGTCTGCTGCTAAATGAGCTCCTCAGTGCATTCAGTATGTCCTGCATAGGGTGGAACTCGGACTCCAGCAGAGATGACAGTTTAGCCATCATCCTGTGGACTGATGTTCAATTGTTCTATCACAGCATGTGGACTGTTATTCTCTTGTCCTATCTAAGATGCTGGGGGGGGGGGGGGGTGTAGCACCTTGTGTGAGCCAGATTATCTAGCATCTCAGACAGGAGACAGTGATAAGCATGGGACAACAAAGAGCAGGAGATTCCTGGTGAGATAGCAGGAAGGAGTCAGGGATGAAGGTTGTTGAATGCAGTGTGATGCAAATGTCATGTTGTGTGTGATGTAAATGCCATGAAACTTAAGGGGAGAGTTTCTGCTTGAAAGATCAGTCTGTTCTGTGCTTGAAAGATGCGAGTGTGTAATAAATCGTCTGAAATGAATCTGCCTGTGATTTCACACACTCCACAGCTGACCCTTTTTGCACACCCTTTCACAGTTCTCTTCAAAGTTTAAATTACTATCAATAATCGTCCCAAGATATTTGTAGGATTGTACACATTCGGTAGTCTGGCCTTTTAGTACGGTGACTTTGTGCCTGGGAGTTTTCCTCCTAAAGTCAATAATCATGTCTTTAGTTTTTGTCGTATTTGTGGCACACATATTTGAGATGCTTAGGCTACATATGTATATTACTGTTACCTCACGTCTTAGAAGGAACAATAAGTCTGGGCCTCCTGGAGACAAAAGGAGGGGGTGAGATGTGTCTTTAGAAATGGCCTTGAAAAGACTTCCTGACCACCATGGTTTTAGGTGGAGGAGAGAAGACCTGGGGGGTGATGTATTGTCTCTGGGGATTGAATGACAATGTGACTCTGTACTTTGATGTCCCGGGTATAAAAAGGGGAGATGTGGGAGGATGGTTCTCTTTTCTGTTTGAGAGGACGTTGGAGACACGTGATGGTTAATAAACCTGAATTAAGAAATAAATTCAGGACTTCCGGTTATGGCTGCCACGTGAGAAGGACACGTATTACTCTGCTCTGCTCCTAGAGAAAAAAAATTGGCAAATAACTCTCTCATTTGGGACAGAACGTATCCCAGCGTTTGGGCGAGGATATGTCGGTGAAGCCTAAGGCTGGAAAACCAGGTAGAGGAAAAAGCGAGCCGCCGAAACAGTCCAAATTAACGGACTTTCACGTCTGTGATGCAGCAGATAAAGCTCCATATATGGCGGAGGAAGCTAGCAGCCGTGCGGTATCTGCAAGCAACGGCACAGGTGCAGTGCTAGCTGCCATTAGTTCAATGAGAGCAGACTTTTCCGCTAAATTTGATGGGATTATGGCAGCGTTGGAAGGAATGAGAAAGGAATTGGGTGACTGTGTAGAACGAATGGCGCAGGTGGAGCTTCGTGTCTCCAGTGCTGAGGATGACGTCACCGGTCTTCAATTAAAGGTGCGCACTTTGGAAAAAAAAAATAAATGTCTGGAAGATAATGTCCTGGATTTGGAGTCCCGGTCGAGACGGAACAACTTGAGGCTGGTGGGTCTACCGGAGGAATCCGAAGGTCGGGACCCATGTTCCTCTTTGGAAAAGTGGATTCCGGAGGCGCTGGGCAGCGTGGAGCTGCAATCAGCAGTCGTTCTGGAAAGCGCACACCATATCGGCCCACGGAGAGATAAGGGACCACCGAGGACGCTTATTATGAAGTTCCTCAGCAACAGAGACAGGATGAAGATCTTCAACGCTGCGCGAGCTAAAGGAGAGATTAAACACCAGGACCAGCAGGTGCGGTTCTACCCAGATTTGGCCACAGGAATCCAACAATTGAGGAAGCAGTTTGATCCCATACGTAAAGAGCTGTGCAACCTTGGGATTCGTCATGGTGTAATTTATCCTGCGAGACTGTTGACCACGTATGGGGGCAGAACACACATCTTCAAGACCCCAGAGGAGGCGCAGGAGTTCATCAAGAAGATCCAAGAAGAGACTGGTGGGAGCTAAGCATGAACAAAATATAAGGTAGAATATTTAAGCATTTGCACAGGCATCTGACTGATTTAAAGCAAATAGCAAGTTTACAAAATATAGATTATATTATATATTTAAAAAAAAAAACTATGATGTACAAAGTTGCTAAAAATTTTGGAGTTAAGTTGGAAAACTACAGAAGAGAGTTAATGCTACGTCACTAAAAGTAGTAGAGTTAGGGTGATTGGGAGGATGAAGAAGGAGTGGCTTTGGCTGATCCTCGTGGGTGTGGAGCGGTCGATGGCTATATCGGGAGACGGAATTTTTCTTTTGATTTTGGGGGGATTACCACAAATGTGGGAAGGGGGAATTTGTTTGTGTGTAGTTTGTAGGATGAATGTTCAACCACTCATGTTTTTGCTTCTCTGTATGAGCATGTTTACACTGCAAGGTAATCCCAAACTCCCTATTGATCATAAACCAAAGCGTTAATCTTAATTTAACTTCATGGAATTGCAGAGGTCTACAAAATTTAAAAAAACTTAAACAAGTTATGAATAATTCTATTCTAAATATAATAATTCTAAATATTTTTTCTCTCAGTCATATCTTGTCTTAGCCTTGTTTTAAATTGTAATCGCTCTTGTCTTGTTTTCTCTTTTTTCTCCTTTGAATTCTTGGATGGAATATGGGTGGGCAATATAAGCTGCGGCTTCAGCCATCACCCATTTCGGATAATTCACATGGAATTGTATAGTAGAAGGAGTCTTTGTCTAATTTGACCTTGTTGTTATATTATACAGTTTCTTTTAACCTGTAATGTACTATCCGAAATAAATAAATTCATTCATTCATTCAATAAAATAAAAGACATGGGTTCAAAAATTGTGTTTTTACAAGAAACTCATCTAATAGAGGAGGATGTAAAAAGAATTAGGAGTAGATGGCAAGGAAGTGTTTTCACCTCATCATTTTCATCCCGAGCCAGGGGAGTTATGACTCTCATACATAAATCAGTCCCATTTCAAGTGAAAAATGTAATTGGAGACAAATTTGGAAGATATTTAATCATTCAAGGATCTTTGCTATTAGAAAATATAAATTTGGTGAACTTATATGGTCCCAATATAGATGATCAAAAGTTCTTTGCTAATTTATTTCTTATCTTATCATCACTTTCAGGGCAACATATAATAGCAGGGGATTTTAATTGTACATTGAATCCCGGTGTAGATAGATCAACAGGACTGTACTGTACGCACAATGGATGTAGGATGACCATTAATCATTTTATGAAAGAATTGAGATTGCTAGATATATGGAGAGAAATGAAACCACAAGTTAAAGCCTGCTCTTGTTATTCCAATACCTACAAGACATTCTCACGTATTGATTATTTTTTGATCTCCACAGAATTAAGGTCCAAGATTCAAAACTGCTTTTATGATAACATCGTGATCTCTGATCATGCACCCTGCTGTCTAATATATGTAGATAAGAAATTGACAAAGGAACCAGGTAGATGGCAATTTCAGCATAAATGGCTTCAGGATGAGGAATTTGTTAAGTACATAGAAAAACAGATAGATGAGTTCTTTGACATCAATACTACACAAACATCAGCATGTGTAAAGTGGGAGGCTTTCAAAGCTTTTATTAGGGGACATATTATTAGTTATACAGGTTCAAAATCTAAGAAGACTTGAGAGGAGAGAGTCCAATTGGAACATAAAATAAAAATTCTTCAAGAAAAAGTGTATGCAGGAAGTGATCCAAGGTTGGAGAACGAATTTGCTAATGTTGGACAGTGCCCACCTGAAAGTGGGTCAGAATGGCTGCCCAACAACCACCTGCCAGAGCGGTGGCTACAGGCTTGGAAAAGAAAAGGAACACAGATATGAAAACAACAAGAACTCAAAAGATAATACATAATAAACCTGATGCCTGAGCCACAGAGAATGGTCAGAACCGAGCCTACAGGATAACACGGGCTCGGTTCGTGACACCAACTGACTATATTGTATTCATTGCCACTAATTTGGACTTTTTCCTGTTACAATAATTAATTTAATATTTTTGATAGTTATAGTACATGTGTGCTATACCAGTTATGAGTATTTTTTTTCTTGTGACCAAACTCTTGAAAAAATAAGGACTATCAGTTGGTTCTATTTTCTTATTATTGTTGACAAAAGCAGTTGAAGAAAAAAAGCAGTTAATAAACAGTGATAACAAACAAAATTGCATTTTTATGAGACATAAATAAAAGGAATACATTATTTTAGAATATTCTCCCAGTTCCTGCTGCTGGAAAACATCCCCACAGCATGATACTGCCACCACCATGCTTCACTGTAGGAATGGTATTGGCGGGGTTATGAGCAGTGCCTGGTTTCCTCCAAACATGACACCTGGTATTCACACCAAAGAGTTCAATCTGTGTCTCATCAGACCAGAGAATTTTGTTTCTCATGGTCTGAGAGTCCTTCAGGTACCTTTTGGCAAACTCCAGTTGGGCTGCCATGAGCTTTCAGGTTCAGGTTACTTTATTTGTACCCGTAGGTAGATTTGTTTTGCAGTCTGGTGACATCCATATTTACAGGCCACAAATTACATTCAACATAGACACAAACACAGGCACACATGAAATTGACTATAAACATGATAAAAATACTCAAGGCTCCATCAATCAGGGTATAAAAAGACAAAGAGATGAGAGAAAAACCAGAGGTAACAGAGAAGAGTCATTAAAAGTTAAAAACAAGTCAAAGAGGTTAAAAACTCAAAGGTCTAAAACTCAATAAAATATTTAGAACTCAAGTAACATGCTACAAAAATAAGTAAATATAAAATGGAGTTAATAAATAGGTACCTAAAGTATGTGCAATATATTGTTACAGCTTGTTCAACTCTTTGACAGCAGCAGGAACAAAGCTGTTTTTGTAGCGCTGGGTTTTACTTTTTGGGACAGCAAACCTCCGTCTTGAGGGAAGAAGCTGAAAGTGGCAGTGCAAAGGGTGGGAGTCATCATTTAAAATGGAGGTAGCCATCCTCTGTACTTGTCTGGTGTACTGGGATGTCAGGCTCAGCTGTGACTCACCAAGCAAACGACTGGACCATCTAACTACCTGATCCAAGGATTTCCTCTGTTTCAGTTTTATCTGACCAAACCATGACACTAAAGAAAAGGATAAAACAGATTCAATAAAAGCCCGATAAAACATTGTCATTATGGTTCCGACAATGTTTTATCGGACAATGTTTTATTGAAGCCTTTTTATTAACAAGTGGCTTTTTTATAAATTTGCAAAAATCTTAAAAAAAAAAAAAAAGGTTTTTTCAGGTTGTCATTAAGGGGTATTGTGTGTAGAATTTTGAGGAAAAATGAATATAATCCATTTTGGAATAAGGCTGCAACATTACAAAATGTGGAAAAAGTGACGCTGTACTGTTATCACTACGTGTTTTATACACTGGGGTATGTTAACGCAGATCAACAGTAAGCCAAACTCGTTTTTAATGAGCCAGGAAACCGAGCGTCCTGCTCACTTTATTTCAGTCTTCACAGACAGTTTACAGTACCTTAATACTGTGGCTCGAAGCTTGTTGAAAAGCCCGAGTGAAAAGCCATTGCTTTCGGAGGTGTAGAAGAAGAGGTTTGACACACAGGAGGAACGTTTTAGACATTTGCAGGCAGGATAATGCTCATCTGCCTTTTTTTCTTCTCTCTAAAATGTCCGCTTCTCCTACCCATAAACCATAGCGGCAACTGGCTGCGCTTTCAACATAAAATACAAGTTACCCACTACTAACTGTATAGAAATTACTTTTAACGCTATGACTATTTTTAACATGAATTATTACAAATAAATTATGATATACAGTACATTATGAACTTATGAACTATATTTTTTAACTCTATGAAACACACACTACTGAGGGCAGAACACTCCCCGCCTGGCATTACTAATGCCACTACTCCTTCTTAACTACAACCCGACATATGAAAATGGAGGGCACGTTTTGAGTCTCTCAGGTGGGAGATCTGTCATTTTCTGAGTCTCTAGTTTTCCCCTGAGTCTCCTGCACGTTACACAATGGTGGATAATAGACGAGACCAGTCTTTTGCAACCTGCAATCCACAGTCCGGCTTGCCTAATTGCGCTTTCCGTGAACTGCCTTCCTTGATGCACAACTTTGGCATGATAGTGACGGACAAGCAGTTGAGTTACGTGATGCTTGTTTGGGAGAATGGTTGGATTCTCGGATGCTGTGTTCGATGAAGCATGTTTGAGGCGACCTCCAACGTTGGTGAGGCTTTCATTCATATAGGGATCAAGAGCTATGATGGGACTTGAACTGCAGACGGTTCTGCAGACTTGAACTGTGGATGGTTTGGTTGGCATGGAGAGCAGCATACTCGTCGGGAAAAGCGTCCTTTTGAACAGACTGGAGGATGGGGTTACTGACAGCATCCAGCTCCTCTGGAGTGCATGGCTTGCTATATCGTTGCCAGCCCCTGCACGAATGATCTGACAGGTTGCTTGACGAGTGAGAACGAGCTTGGTGAATTAGGAATGCAATGGCACGTACTAATGAGTTCCAACTTGAAAAGCACTGGAAGCATTCTGGTGAGAGCCCGTTCTTCTGAATGTGAGTAGAAAAGGTAGCGACTTTTCTGATTTCAGAGTCTACTTCAGGCTCAATTAACTCAAAGGATTCAGATGTCCCAGATTCAGGTGGTTTGTAAAGGAAGTCTGGTCCCTTAAACCACATAGTGTCCATAAGCTGTGATGCAGGTATTGACCTGGTGGCTAGATCAGCTGGGTTTTGCTCTGATGTGACGTAGTGCCACTGTTCAGGGGATGTGGACTGACGTATACGATGAACGCGGTTATGCACATAAACATAGAAGCGCTTTGAATCATTGCAAATGTACCCAAGAACCACCTTGCTATCACAGTAGAATTTGACGGCATTTGGTTTGTGATCAAGTTCGTCCAGAATGAGCTCCGCCATCTCAACCGCTAGAACTGCTCCACAAAGTTCAAGGCGAGGTATCGTGGGCTCTGGTTGTGGTGACAGTTTTGCTTTTCCAAGCACAAATCCGACTTCGCATTGTCCTTCTGCATTGACTGTCTTCAAGTATGCTACTGCCGCAATAGCCCAGCTTGAAGCGTCGGAGAAGATACACAGTTCGGTGTAAGTGGACTTACAGAGGGAAGCTGGTACGTAGCAGCATGGCACTTTAAGACTGCTAAGATCTTGGAGGGACATTTTCCATGTTTCCCATGTGTCCATTTTGTCCTGGGGGAGGGGAGCATCCCAACCTTGGAAACCATTCAACAGTTCACGTAACAAGAGTCTGCCTTTGATTGTCACTGGTGACGCTAGTCCCAAGGGGTCGAAGATGCTGTTAATTGTTGACAGAACCCCGCGGCGGGTGTAGGGTTTGTCATCGACGGCAACCTTGAATGTGAAAGAGTCAGTGTTTATGTCCCAGCACAGGCCTAGACTTCTCTGAGCTGGTAGAGTGTCATCGCCGAGACTCAAGTCTTTGATACCGGTGGCCAGGTCTTCTGGCTTGAAGGCTTGCATGACTGAGACACTATTCGAGGCGATTTTGTGGAGCTTGAGATTGGACTCGGCCAAGGATGCACATGTGCGCTTGAGCAAGTCTATGGCTGCAGATTCAGTGGGGAGCGAAATCAACCCGTCATCTACATAAAAGTGTCTCTCAACAAAGTGTCTCGTGTCTGCTCCAAACTTTGGCTCGCCTTTCTTGATAGCCCTGTGTAGGCAATAGATAGCTACCGCTGGCGACGGGCTGTTTCCAAAAACGTGCACCCGCATGCGGTACTCCTGCACCTCTTTTGACAAGTCGTTTTCCTTGTGCCACAGGAACCTCAAATAGTCTCTATGGTCTGGTCTGACTAGGAACCCATAAAACATTTGCTGGATATCGGCAGTGACTGCGATGAGCTCTTTCCTAAACCAAATCAGCACACCGAGGAGGGTATTATTAAGATCTGGACCTGTTAACAGTACTGAGTTGAGTGACACACCAAATTGCTCGGCACTTGAATCAAAGACGACCCGTATCTGACCAGGCTTCTGGGGATGATATACCCCGAAAATGGGCAGGTACCAGCATTCAGTGTTATCGGTGATGGGTGGAGCGATCTCTGCGTGATTGTTCTCGAACAGCTTGTCCATAAACTCTGAGAACTGTTCTTTCATTTGAGGGTTTTTTGTTAAGTTGCGTCTTAGTGTGCTGAGTCTAGACAGTGTTTGGTCCCTATTATTTGGGAGCGGCAAGCGAGGAAACTTGAATGGCAGAGGTGCGATCCAGTTGTTGTCTTCATCCTGGTGGACTTCTTCCCCCATTATCTTTAGGAAGGTCTCATCTACGAAGGACACGGCACACTTGTTATCATTCTCTGTGCACTCAAAAACTTTGTCCCCAAGCTTTTCTTCCACTGCGTTGGGTTTTGAGCTGCGTTTAGAGAGGCCGTCCTTGTGCTCCCCGCCGTAGCATGGTTTCTCTTTGATGTTGAACTGTTAGGACAAGGAGGGAAGAGAGATGGGCGTCCGTTGGAGAGCATGTACGTTTTATAAACGTTGACGGTTGGCTTATGAGCGTTAAGGCACACCTCTCCCACAATTACCCAGCCTAAGTCCAGGCGTTGAGCAAAGGGAGCATTGTGGGGTCCGTTGACATGTTGCCTTACCTTGTGGACTCATAGGATGTCTCTGCCCAGTAAAATTGCCATCTGTGCATCTGGGTCATACTTGGGGATGAGAGGAGCGAGGTGTTTTAAGTGGGCGTGAGCAAGAGCGACTTTGGGCGTAGGTATTTCATCCCTACTGAGCATTATCTCGTCGCATTCAAGGAAAGGAGGGAGGTCTAAGCGTGGGCCTCCACCTACTGGCTTGATTTGGAACCCCGCTGCTTCCCTGCCAAGCATTTCAGTTAAACCAGCACATGTTCTCATGAGGTATGTCAGAGGGCTGCCTTTGATCCCAAACAGCTCGAAGAATTCAGGACGGGCCAGCGATTTATTACTCTGATCGTCAAGGATTGCATACATCTTAACGGAGCGTTCTTGTTGGCCTTTAGGGAAAACTCGAACTAGACATACCTTTGAGCAAGAACGTAGAGGATTACCTTCGCCGCAGATCTCAGTGCACCGTGACGTTACCTCAGGTGGTGTGTTGTCTCGGGGCTGAGGCTCTGGTTCAGGTGTGTTTTCTGGCTGGGGTTGCTGACTTGAATCAGGATGCATGGCAGAGCAATGCCTCTCACTTTGGCACTCCTCGCACTTGAGTTTTATGTCACAGTTCTTTATTGCGTGCGTGGGAGAGCAGCAGCGAAAACATCATTTGTGTTCTTTGAGTATGCTTCGCCTCTCTTGTAGCGGTTTATTCTGAAAAGCTCTACATTTGGCTAGAGGATGCATTTTCTTATGGACTGGACAGTAGCGTGTTAAATCGTCCTCTTTAGTACTAGCGGGATCAGTTGTGTCGACCTCTGTTTTGTTTACAGTTAGAGGCGTTCTGTAGCTAGTTTGTTTGAATGGTGGTCTCTCACCTTTGCTGAAGGGTTGGCTGCTGCATGTCGTAAAACTTGGGTCATTTCTTGCTTTAGCCTCGTCTTGGGCAAACTTTACAAAATATGAGAAGGGAGGGAAGGTTACATCATATTTTTGTTTGTATTTTGAGCCCGCGTGCAGCCATTTATCTTGTAAACTTGGAGGCAACTTTTCAACTATGGGCTTAACCCCACGGGGTGTGTCGAGGTAGGCGAGGCCTGGGAGATAAGCTTCATCTTTAGCGACCCGCAGCTCTAAGAGTAAATCTCCAAGTTCCCTGAGTTTTACATTGTCTCTGTTTGTAAGGCGAGGGAAGTTATCTAGTTTTTTAAACAAGGCGTTTTCTACTGCTTCTGGCGTAGCGTAACATTCTTCCAACCTGTCCCATGACAATTGGAGAGCAGCTTTGGGGTTAGTGGCATAGACAGCTCTGATTCTTTTAACATGCTCTGAGGACTCTTTACCAAGCCACTTGACTAGGAGATCTAACTCCTGGCTATATGTGAGACCAACGTCTTCAATTGCATTTATGAATGACGACTGCCATGCCCTAAAGTTTTCGGGGGTGTCGTCAAACTTAAAGAGTCCGGTCGTGATTAGCTCTCTGCACGCGAGGAACCTAGCAAAGTCTGCCATAGGTGGGTCACCATTGTGGGAAGCATGGTAGCTGTTTGGCCTGACATACTCTCTCGGTATGTCGATGGATTCATTTTTCACGTACATTTTCTTGAATGCTGGTGGAGAGAGAGTTTGTTCGGGTCTCCTCGGAATGAATGATTGCGCCCTTTGTGCAGGTTCAACTTGAGGTGTTTCTTCTTCAGCTGGTCGCGCCTGTGACTTTAGCTGGGTTTGGTGGTGCACATACTCCATAGTTCTCTGTCTGACAACTTGTGGTGGAATTGCGCTCCTTACACTCTCTCCTTCGTCCGACTCGGCAGCTGCAGCAGCTTCTAGAACTTCTGCTTGTGCTGTGGCGGCCGCTGTTTCCTTCTCTATCTCCAGCATCTCTAGATCCAGTTCTAGCTTTGCTTGTTGCTTTGCTTGTTCTAGCTTTGCTTGCTGCTTTGCTTGTTCTAGCTTTGCTTGTTGCTCTGCTTGTTCTAGTTCTAGCTTCGCTTGTTGCTCCGCTTGTTCTAGCTTTGCTTGTTGTTTAATTTCTAATTGTTTCTTACTGTACAAGGCTCTAGCGTTCCCAGCTTCAGCGGAGGCTTGCGCCATGATGGCTGCTTCCATCACGCTGGACTTTGAGGATAACTTGGCGCTAGAACGTTTGTAGCGGGAGCAAGCGTTGTATGATGATTTGGCTTCAGAGTTCGCCTTTTCTTCTGCCCTCTTCTCTTGAGTGTCGTCCATCGCTGTGTCGTGAACCTTATCTTCACCAACTGCTGTCGTGGCTTTTCACTCTTGAGTGTCGTCCCTCGCTGTGTCGTGGACCCTATCTTCACCAACTGCTGACCTGGCTTTTCACTGTACTGTTATCACTACGTGTTTTATACACTGGGGTATTTTAACGCAGATCAACAGTAAGCCAAACTCGTTTTTAACGAGCCAGGAAACCGAGCGTCCTGCTCACTTTATTTCAGTCTTCACAGACAGTTTACAGTACCTTAATACTGTGGCTCGAAGCTCGTTGAAAAGCCCGAGTGAAAAGCCATTGCTTTCGGAGGTGTAGAAGAAGAGGTTTGACACACAGGAGGAACGTTTTAGACATTTGCAGGCAGGATAAAGTTCGTCTGCCTTTTTTCCTTCTCTCTAAAATGTCCGCTTCTCCTACCCATAAACCATAGCGGCAACTGCCTGCGCTTTCAACATAAAATACAAGTTACCCACTATTAACTGTATAGAAATTACTTTTAATGCTATGACTATTTTTAACATGAATTATAACAAATAAATTATGATATACATTATGAACTTATGAACTATATTTTTTAACTCTATGAAACATACACTTCTGAGGGCAGAACAGACGCACTGTGAAGTTTTTCCAGATTCACTGTGTTATGTCCGTGAGTTTCTACTTTAGATTACCACTCGGAGGAACAAACACCAAGACACACACAGCTGCAGGTCATCAGCTTGCTCGTTTACTCAGGCATACGCACACATACACATGTCAGTTCAGTTCAATGAGCACACTCTTATACTATTGGCGATGCCACAGGATACAGCACCCACCAATGGGGTGGCATGTGCAAATGCAACTCATACAACTCATTCAACTCCCATACATCACATCTCCTCCCCACTAAATGTTGTACCCACCCCCAAGATACACAAAGCAAACAACTTTTATTATTTTAAAAACACACACTAGCCTTGAGGCTGGGAGTAGACGATCCCAAACCCCTGAGTCAGTCAAGGGTTTATTCTGCCCTTTTAGTGAGACGTGACTCTCTCATCTAACACATAAAAAAGGTCTCTTATTCAAAAATGTCCAATATATGTCTCTTAAAAGTATCTTAAACAAAGTTTATGGAACATAACGCTCTGGTGGTCTAGTAATACGAGAAGGATATCTCTTACCAGTCTCTGGAGGTGATGTGGTGTTTCCCTCTGAGGTTACCTGGGGTAATGGTGAGGGGTCACTCACAGGAACTGGAGTAGCTGGTTCTGGAACAGTCTTTTCCAGCACAGGCAGGTCTGCTGAGATGCATGACGATGCAGCTCCGCCATCGTCTGTAGAGGTATCCAATTCAACAACCCTGGCCAGCATCTGGTCCGCGTGTCGCCTCCAGTGCTGCAATGCGCCGATGTCGACGGTGTAGGATACAGGGCCAGTCTCAGCTGAAACAACCCCTGGTATCCACTTCTTCTCTCCTCTCCCGTAATTCCGAACAAGAACTGGATCTCCCACCTTGAACGTTCTGGCTTTTGCATGCATTCCTCGATACGCACACTGTGCCGCTTGTGCTTTCTCTACCTCTGATGTCACGCTAGGCTTCAGCAGGTCCAATCGAGATCGCAACTTGCGATGCATGAAAAGCATAGACGGGGACTCCTTCGTTGTAGAGTGTGGAGTATTACGGTACGTGAGTAGAAAGGCGTCCAGTCGGTGTTGTATGGAAGTGGTTCCAGTGGAACGCTTCAGTGACTGCTTGAATGTCTGTACAAAACGTTCTGCAAGACCATTTGTTGATGGATAAAATGGTGCAGAGCGAATGTGCTTTACTCCATTGCCTTTCATAAAAGTGTCAAACTCGTGTGAGGTAAACTGAGGACCATTATCGCTCACTAACACCTCAGGGAGCCCATAGTGACTAAATAACCCTCGGAGCACCTGGATGGTATTAGCCGTTGTAGTGGAACTTATAAGGTGTACCTCAGGCCATTTTGAATGGGCGTCTACAACCACCATAAACATTTGGCCTTGGAACAGCCCAGCAAAGTCAACATGAATTCTCTGCCACGGGGATCCAGGCCAGGTCCATGGGTGGAGTGGTGCTGGTCCCGGTGCTTTCTGTGTAAATTGACAGGACTGGCATGTTTTTGAGACCTGTTCAATTTGAGCGTCAATTCCGGGCCACCACATGTATCTGCAGATAACAGCTTTCATTTTGACAACACCTGGGTGTCCAGTATGCAGTTCCGACAGCAGTCGTGATCTCAATTTTGAGGGAATGACAACGCGCACACCCCACATAAGGCAACCTTGCTGGAGTGTCAACTCATCCCTCCAGCTGATGAATGGCGCCAATGTGCTGGCCACATCCTGGACCCTCAGAAAGCGACCTGTGGAGACCATCTCCAGGACTGGAGCAAGGACAGGATCACCCCTGCTCTCTCGGCAGATTTCTCGACAGTTGACAGGTAAGGCTTCTAGGTGTTTAATGTGAAAACTGTCCACAGTACTGATTCTCTCTCTTGATGATGTTGGTAATGGAAGGCGTGAAAGCCCATCCGCATTTCCATGACGAGCTGCCTCTCGGTACTGTATGGTGTAATTATGGGCAGCTAACAGGAGAGCCCACCGCTGCATTCTAGCAGCAGCCATAGATGGTGTGGCTTTGCACGGACTCAGAATAGTGGTCAATGGCCGATGATCTGTAAGGAGTGTAAACTGCCTGCCATACAGATAATGATGGAATTTACGAACTCCAAATATAATGCCAAGAGCTTCGCCCTCAATGTGGGCATAATTGCGTTCTGCCTTATTCAGAGTCCTTGATGCAAAAGCTACGGGCCTCTCTTGTCCATTCAGGGAAATATGTGAGATGACACTACCTACACCATAAGGTGATGCATCACCTTAGGGAGGGAAGGGAGGAAGGAAGGGAAGAAAAGGGCACACGCGGAGGAGCAGTTAGCAGCTAACACTAGTTAGCTTAATGCTGGCGCCAGTCTCTAAATAACTACCTACAGCGATCGGATATACCTCCGGTGGATTACCCCTTTGATCGCTTTTATCCGGCCACTGTGAGTAAACTGACCAGCGATTCCAGCGCTTCCTTGTGATTCACTGATGTGCCCTACCTGAAGCGATTGCTAAGCTAACGCTAGTTAGCTTAATGCTGGCGCCAGCCATTCCACCTAACACCAGCCTGAATCAAAGCCCAGCTGCGAGGCCCAGCGGGGATACTACCAGGCAGGCGGCTATTTGTTTGACGGGGCTCAGCAGAGATTTCACCCAGGCAGACGGCGGTAGGCGGCGGTGCCCAGCGGAGGACTTACCGTGACTGCAGCGGCGGTGTGCGACGAGACTACCCGAAGCGATTGCTAAGCTAACGCTAGTTAGCTTAATGCTGGCGCCAGTCATTCCACCTTACACCAGCCTGAATCGAAGCCCAGCTGCGAGGCCCAGCGGAGATACTACCAGGCAAGCGGCTATTTGTTGACGGGGCTCAGCAGAGATTTCACCCAGGCAGACGACGGTAGGTGGCGGTGCCTAGCGGAGGATTTACCGTGACCTCAGCGGAGCTCGGTGGCAGCGGCGGTGTGTGACGAGACTCGGTTGGAGGAGCGGGACGGGAGACCAGTTACGGCGACTATGAGCAACGAGACCAGCAACGGAAGGGGCTAGTTGGCTAGCTGAGGCCCAGCTGGATTCGAGGACGATCGGATCAGATTCTGGCGATATAAGCAGAATTTATTTTACTATCCACAGATTTTCCTTTTCCTTCTTTCCAAGAAGGACTGAAGATGGCTGCCACCGGATTAAAAAGTGGGCTGATGGGCACCACTAATAAGCCTTCTCTACTTCTCTACTTCCTCTTCGTTTTGTCTTTGTGTGTCTGGACCTGCAACAAGAAGGATTTTCCGACAAACTCAACCAAAGGTGAAGTTAAAAAGTTTTATCTGTATGGATTTGGGCTTGGACATCTCACCCTACACTCTATGTGGTCTTTAAAAGCCCTGAGCAAAAACTTCCAAATTAAGGCAAACATGGCTGTTAAGCAAAAATCACAATATGGCAGAGGATATACAGTTAAAGTTCTGTTAGTTCTGCTACTTCTGGCAGGAGATATTCACCTTAACCCTGGACCTGCCACTATTAAACAGCAGACCACTGGGTTAGCACAAAACCGAGCTGTACAAAAGCAAAAACAACATTTATTTTTCCAAACTGTTAATCATGCACGAGTTCTTTGGGACACCAAGGCTAAACCAAAGGGGATCCTCGGCGGTCATTTAAACATACGGAGCATAATCCCCAAAAGAGATGAGATTTCGGTGTTGCTGTTGGACTCAAATCTGGACTACCTTTGTCTCTCAGAAAGCTGGCTACACAGTAACATAGACACTAATATGATCGATATTGTGGGCTACCAGTGTTTTAGAAAAGACAGGCAGGTAGGGAGGGGAGGAGGTGTTTTAATTTACATCAAAGAGAAATATAAATGTCAACTGGTTGATTTGAATACTTCACTTGAATGTTTAGCTGTTAATGTATGTCTCTCTCCGGTAATGAATTTCAACATTGCAGTAGTGTACAACCCACCGTCACACAACTCTTCCTTTTATAATGAATTAAGTGATCTGGTTAAACAACTTGAGAAGAACAGAGAAACAATAATTCATGGTGACTTTAATATCAACTGGTCTGATAAAAAAGACAAACAAAAACTGAAAAGCCTCATGACTAAATTTAATTACCAGCAAATCATCAAAGGACCCACCAGGATAACCAAACAATCCAGAACACTGATTGACATGGTATTTACTAATAAACCAGAACGAATAACCAGAACCTATAATCTTGTAACTGGTCTCTCAGATCATAACATGGTTCTTGCTGTCAGGAAACTTACTAAAAAGTGACTACAGTATTTTGGGGGAGTCGATATTGACAAATCAAATTTTATTATCCCCAAATCAAAAAATGAGGAGTTTGAACATTACTTAGAGAATCAAAATTGGGAGCAGCTCATGGCAACATGTGAAGTAGATGATTGTTGTAATTTTATAACTGCAACAATCACAAAGTCTATAGAAAAATTTTCAAAGCAAATTAAAAGTAGACAACAGAAGATTAGCCTACCATGGTTAAATAATGAAATAAGAAAACTTATGAAGAGGCGAGACTATGCACTGAAAACATCACTAACCTCCAAACTACAAAATGATCACCTTGTGTACAAAAGTTTAAGAAATAAAGTGGTACATGAGCTGCGAAAATCAAAAATATCTTATTACAATAAACTGATAGATCATGCAAAGGGTAACAACAGTTCCCTATGGAGGCATTTAAATAACTTAACTAATAAAAAAAAAACGATCAGAAGGGGGTAAAGGAACTTAGAATCAATGGCAAGACCGTCAGTGACAAGGCTACTTTGGCAAATGAATTTAATTCACACTTTGTGGGCTCTGTGGAAGACTTAACAAAAATTTTTGTGCTGCCAAATGTGCTCAACAACACAAATTCCATACTCCCAACAGATACTTTTCACATCGATGAGGTAAATGAGAAGTTAATTGCTGGTATTGTTAAAACACTGTCAAACTCAAAAACTAGTGATATCTACAATATGAGCACCTCCTTTCTCAAAATGCACAGCAAAATATTAATCAAACCACTGACTCATCTCATTAATCTCTCCATTAGGTCTAGTACATTTCCATCTGGCTGGAAAAAAGCTGTCGTCATACCAGTTCATAAATCAGGCAGTAAAGACGATATATGCAATTACCGCCCAATCTCTATCTTACCAGTCCTATCTAAGGTTCTTGAAAAAGTTGTAGCTACACAGCTGATAGACTACTTACAAGACAGTCAACTTCTTCATCCACATCAATTTGGTTTTAGACCAGGATACTCAACAGAAACAGCAAATTGTTGCCTTATTGAAAACGTCAAACAGTCCTTGGACAGGGGTAATGTGGTAGGAGCTGTTTTTCTAGATCTCAAAAAGGCTTTCGATACTGTAAACCACAGTTTGCTTTTATCCAAAATGGTATCTTTTAACTTCTCCCCAAATACATTAGAATGGTTTGCATCTTATCTCCAGAATAGAGAACAGTGTGTAAAAGTTCACCAGGATAAATCCTCATTTTTAAACAACCGCATGGGTATCCCACAAGGGTCCATTCTTGGTCCTTTACTTTTCAGCATTTTTATTAATGACTTGCCGTTACACTGCTCAGCTGCAACATGCCAACTTTATGCAGATGATGCAGTTATTTACACAGCTGCCAAGACTCCAGCACAGGCTGCAGATGTACTGTCTACAAGTATGGTTGATGTCCAAGAGTGGCTCCTCAAGAACCATCTATTGCTGAACCTTCAGAAAACAGTCTCAATGTGCTTTTCAATCAAAAAATGTAACCTGCAACATTTTAAAGTTAATATACATGATCATGACATCAGTTTAGCTACAGAATTCAAATACCTTGGCATTGTACTAGATCCTCAACTCAAATTTAATCTTCATATAAAGAAAATTTCAAAAACAGTAAAAAAAAATCTGAACTGCTTTAAATTAATTAGATATTACATACCTTACGAAGCAGCTGCACTGTATATGCATTCTATGGTTTTTTCTCATATATCATACTGTTTGACAGTCTGGGCTCAAGCAGCCCCTTCCACAATAAGACATAGGTTCATTATATAATCAAACCCTAAAAATCTTGGACAAAAAGCCCATTAGGTGGCATCACTGTAATATTTTAAAAAAATACAACCTATTGAGTTTTGAGAGCTTCATTGACCTCTGTCTTCTGAAATTAACGTTCAAATGTTTCCATAAATCAGCACCCGAGCCACTTGCTGGTTTCGTCCAAAGACAGGACAGCAGCAGAGCCACCAGGAGTTCTGTTAACAATAACTGTAAAATATTCCACCGCAGAACCACATTTGGACAAACAGCTTTCTCTATAAAGGGCAGTCACATCTGGAACACAATGCCAAATGAAATTAAAATAATAACGGACTTTAAAACATTCACTAAAAATGTTAAAAACTGGCTGAAAAATAAACAAGAATGTACTCATGTATGAATTATTTGTCTGCAAAGTGAGAGTGAATGAAGGGAAGGAATAAATGTGTTTGTTTATAGTGAGTGACGGAGGGAGGAAGGCCTGAAATAGGCAAATGTGAGTTATGTTATATGTGTTAAATGTGAGTCAGGCTGTTATATTTGTGTATTTATAATATTTATGTTAAAGGTGAGTCAGGCTGTTATATTTGTGTATTTATAATATTTATAATATTTATAATTGTGTATTTATAATTTTTCTGCATTGATGTATGTGGTTATTGTGTATATTTTTATCTTGATTCTTTTTTCTAAAGCCCATCCAGGGACAAGAGTTGCAAATTAGCTAATAGCTATACACTCTATGTGCAACACATCAGATTGATTGTCTTTGATTAATTGTCTATGTTTATTGCACTGTCCCTGTCAAATAAACTAATCTACTACTACTATCACACGCCAGCCGAATGGGAAGTTGTGGGTCATAATGGGTTAACACGCTTTGAGAGAGTAACTGCTCTTTTGCCTCTTTGAAAGATGCAGCACATTCAGATGTCCATTGCCATTGTTTTCCTTTACACAGCAGAGTATTCAGTGGGCTTAGGATAGATGACAAGTTGGGGATAAATCTGCTGTAATAATTAATTAGCCCCAAGAAAGAACGTAACTGACTCACGTCTGTAGGTGCAGGAGCCTCCACAATTGCCCTGACTTTGTCTGGTGCCTTGTGTAGACCCTGGGCATCAATGACGTGACCCAGATATTCCAGTGAATCCTTGAAAAATTCACATTTTTCCTTCCGTACTCGCAAACCGAATTCTTCCAAGCGCCCTAGGACTGCATCCAGATTTTTCAGATGCTGCACACGATCCTGTCCACTGACCAATATATCGTCCAGGTAACAGTGAACGTTCGGCAGACCCTGGAGGACTTGGTCCATGGCACGCTGGAATATCGCTGGTGCTGAGGTAATTCCAAATGCCAGCCTGTTGTAACAAAACAGACCCTTGGATGTGGTTATTGTGAGATATTTTCTGTAATTTCCCTCTATCACCATTTGCAAATAGGCATGAGATAAGTCCAGTTTCCTAAAATGCTGCCCCCCCGAAAGTGATGCGAATAGATCTTCAATGCATGGAATTGGGTATTTCTCCACACACAGGGCAGGATTAACTGTGGCTTTAAAATCCCCACATATCCTAACATCTCCGTTCTTTTTCACAACGGGCACAATGGGTGTTGCCCATTCACTGAATTTGACAGGGGATATAATGCCCTGCTCACACAATCGGTCAATTTCAGCCTCCACTTTTGGCCTAAGGGCATAGGGAACGACTCTCGCTTGACAGAACCGTGGCACATGATCCGGCTTCAGCGCTAGGGCTACTTCCATGCCTTTCAGAGTGCCTAATTCTTTTTTAAAGACCTCTGCATGTCTTTGTAGCATGCCCTCTAGCGTCTCCTCCCAGACCGTCTTTATTTCTCGCCAGTCAATTCGAATCCTCCACAGCCACTCCCGACCAAAAAGTGGGGGTGAACTTCCCCGAACCACATACAGTGGTAGTCTAGCCCTCTGCTTGTTCATCCTCACTGAAACGGTGATGACACCCTCTGCTGGAATCACCTCGCCCGTGTATGTTTTAAGATAAGATAAGATAAGATAAGCCTTTATTAGTCCCACAACGGGGAAATTCCAGGATTGCAACAGCACAGGGATAGCAACACTCAGAGCAACAATCAGAAGGCAAGAAAAAAAAAAAAACAAGCAAGCAAGAGCAGCTAATATACATATGTACATATTACTATAAAATATATATATACACACACACACACACACAGACACACAGTGCAGAGCATTGTAGCTAGATGGAATAAATATGCAAGTATATAAACACACACAGTGCGGAGCAATGTAGCTAGATGGAATAATATGTAGATATATAAAAACACAGTGCGGAGCATTGTAGCTAGATGGAATAAATATATAGATATATAAATATAAACACACCCAGTGCTGAGCATTGTAGCTAGATGGAATAAATATGTAAATATATAAACACACACAGTGCAGAGCATTGTTGCTAGGTGGGATGAAACAGCATAACCGTCTACTTAGTTATCCTACATGGTATGATTATGTGCCCATACATATTCTCACCCTCCATAGCGACCGGTATGTTCCTAGTTGTATGCCGGAGAGGACCATTGTGTAAGTCTATTGCATCTTTTGCATTCAAAAAACTATTAGTTTGTTACGTCTTTTTGCTATCTCTGCGAGCAGCCCTGCTTAGGTTGTACAGTCTGACAGCCGTTGGTAGGAAGGACCTACGAAACCTCTCGGTTGTGCACCTGGGATGATGTAGTCTGCTGCTAAATGAGCTCCTCAGTGCATCCAGTATGTTTTCAGCATTATCCTCTCGGCGCCACACCAGTAGGCTGCCTTTTGCAACAGCGGCTCGATTCCGAGTTTTTTTTTCCTTCCTCTCTCTTTTGATCACTTTTTTTTTTTTTTTTTTCACCCCACTTATATCACGGACACACAGATCGTCCCAAATGTCTCCTGAGCCGGTGGATGGAGCCACTGTTTATAGCAGGATACGATACAACAGGGAAGAGCTGCTAGCATTTAACCGCCACCCGGTCCCACTGGAAAAACTCGACATACCGAGAGAATTGAGGCGAAAGCGTCGCGGCTGTCGGGCTGGAGTAAGGCGGAGGACAAAAAATATAAGGTACAGACCCTCCCTTCCATCTGTTGTCATGGGAAATGTACGGTCGATACTGGGAAAGTTAGATGAGCTAGCGGCTATCTCCCGTTATGATAGCACTTACCGGGAGTGCTCTCTCCTTTTGTTTACTGAGACGTGGCTAACTGAACTAGCAGCAGATGCTAACATTGAGCTGGAGGGTTTTCACATGATACGAGTTGACCGAACACCAGAGAGTGGCAAAGCAAGGGGTGGTGGAGTGATAATGTATGTTAACAACAACTGGTGCAGACCGGGACATATCACTGTTAAACAACGACACTGCAGCAAAGACATTGAGTTGCTAGCTGTTAGCATGAGGCCTACATATCTCCCGAGAGAACACTCACACGTGATCTGCATTGTTGTTTATGCAAATCCGACGGCGAACGCTGGGACAGCGCGTGACGTCATCCATTCAGTAACCAGCAGGCTGCAGACAGAACACCCAGATGCTCTTCTCCTCATCTCAGGCGATTTCAACCACGTTTCACTGTCTCCCATTCTGCCCACTTTCACCCAGTATGTCACATGCCACACTAGAGACAATAAAACACTGGATTTGTTCTACGCAAACACTAAGGAGGCGTACACCTCATCACAACTCCCCCCACTTGGGAGATCGGATCACAACTTGGTTCATCTCCGGCCGGTGTACAAACCCCGAGTGCACAGACAACCTCCAGCCATGCACACTGTGGAGTTATGGTCTGAGGAGACAATGGACACTCTAAAGGACTGTTTTGAAGCCACTGCCTGGAAGCAGCTCTGCGATCCACATGGTGAGGACATCGATGGCCTCAGTCACACCTTCACGGGCTACCTCAGCTTCTGTGTGGACAAATCCGTTCCCACCAAGACCATACGGCGTCACTCAAACAACAAACCCTGGATCAACCCTGAGATAAAAACACTTCTGAGAGAGAAGAAGAGGATCTTCAGGTTGGGGAACAGGGAGATGCTGAAGTCCGTACAGAGGGAGCTGAGGAGAAAGATCAGAGAAGGCAAGGACAGCTTCAGGAAGAAGATGGAGGACAAGCTGCAACAGAGCGACATCAGCGGGGTCTGGAGAAACCTCAAAACCATCTCTGGGCTCCAGAATACCTCCCCCCAGGCCACGGGGGGCAGGGAGTGGGCGAACAACCTGAATCTGTTTTTCAATAGATTTGACCAACCGCCCTCCCCCCTGACTGCACAACAACCACTGCTGCCTCTAAGAAATCAAGTCCTGCTGCCCACTCCCCACTCCACCGACACCCCCCCCCCACTCCCAACACACAGCCCCCCATCCTGACCCTGACCAAGACCCAGGTGAGGACGAAGCTGAGGAAGATCAAGGCGAGGAAGGCGTCGGGACCGGACGGCATCAGCGCAAAGCTCCTCAAGTCCTGTGCAGACCAGCTGTGTGGGATTGTGACGTATATCTTCAACATGAGCCTGAAACTGGGGAGGGTACCACAGCTGTGGAAAACATCTTGTGTGGTACCTGTACCAAAAACTTCCCACCCCAAAGACCTGAACAGCTACAGACCGGTGGCCTTGACGTCCCACTTGATGAAGACCCTGGAGAGACTGCTCCTTGCTCATCTCCGCCCCCTGGTGGAACCAGCGATGGATCCACTCCAGTTCGCCTACCAGCATGGCATTGGGGTGGAGGATGCGGTGATCTTCCTCCTTCACCGTTCTCTGTCCCACCTGGAGAAGCCCGGGAATATGGTGAGGATCATGTTCTTTGACTTCTCCAGTGCTTTCAACACCATCCAACCGATGATCCTGAAGGACAAGCTGCTGCGCGCAGGGGTGGACCAGCACCTGTCATCATGGATCCTGGACTACCTCACGAACCGGCCTCAGTTTGTGAGAACCCGGGACTGTGTTTCCGACACGATCATCAGTAGCACGGGGGCCCCCCAGGGAACGGTGCTGGCTCCCTTCCTGTTCACTCTTTATACTGCGGACTTCTCACACAACACAACACATTGCCATCTACAGAAGTTCTCTGATGACTCTGCGATCGTTGGTCTCATCTCCAACGGAGATGAAGCTGAGTACAGAGGGCTTATCCAGGACTTTGTGGACTGGTGTCATCGGAACTGCCTCCAGATCAACGCGAGGAAAACTAAGGAGCTGGTGGTGGACTGCCGCAGGCATGGGCAGCCCCTCACAGCACCAGTAAATATACAGGGAACAGACATCGAGATGGTGACATCCTATAAGTACCTGGGTATTCATCTGAACAATAAACTAGACTGGTCACACAATACTGACGCACTCTACAAGAAGGGACAGCGCAGGCTGTTCCTGCTGAGGAGACTCAGGTCTTTTGGTGTACAAGGGGTGCTGCTGAAGTCATTCTATGACACGGTGGTGGCATCAGCCATCACTTTTGGAGTGGTCTGCTGGGGCAGTGGCATTACTGCAGCCGATAGGAAGAGTCTGAACAAACTGATTAAGAAAGCTAGCTCTGTCCTGGGGCAGCGCCTTGATCCGATGGAGGAGATAGGAGAGAGAAGGACGGTGGCTAAACTGTCATCTCTGCTGGAGTCCGAGTTCCACCCTATGCAGGACATACTGGATGCACTGAGGAGCTCATTTAGCAGCAGACTACATCATCCCAGGTGCACAACCGAGAGGTTTCGTAGGTCCTTCCTACCAACGGCTGTCAGACTGTACAACCTAAGCAGGGCTGCTCGCAGAGATAGCAAAAAGACGTAACAAACTAATAGTTTTTTTGAATGCAAAAGATGCAATAGACTTACACAATGGTCCTCTCCGGCATACAACTAGGAACATACCGGTCACTATGGAGGGTGAGAATATGTATGGGCACATAATCATACCATGTAGGATAACTAAGTAGACGGTTATGCTGTTTCATCCCACCTAGCAACAATGCTCTGCACTGTGTGTGTTTATATATTTACATATTTATTCCATCTAGCTACAATGCTCAGCACTGGGTGTGTTTATATTTATATATCTATATATTTATTCCATCTAGCTACATTGCTCCGCACTGTGTGTGTTTATATACTTGCATATTTATTCCACCTAGCTGCAATGCTCCGTACTGTGGGTGTTTATATATTTACATATTTATTCCATCTAGCTACAATGCTCTGCACTGTGTGTTCATATATTCATATATTTATTCCATCCAGCTACAATGCTCTGCACTGTGTGTCTGTGTGTGTGTGTGTGTGTGTATATATATATTTTATAGTAATATGTACATATGTATATTAGCTGCTCTTGCTTGCTTGTTTTTTTTCTTGCCTTCTGATTGTTGCTCTGAGTGTTGCTATCCCTGTGCTGTTGCAATCCTGGAATTTCCCCGTTGTGGGACTAATAAAGGCTTATCTTATCTTATCTTATCTTATTATATGGGTTTGGCGCAAGGGCAAGTCCTTAAAGTGTGCATCATACAGTTTTCTTGAAATCAGAGAAACGGCAGCACCGGTATCTAATTCCATGATAATCCTTTTACCTTCAGTTTTTGGTTTAACACACATGTATGACAAATTACTCTGCTGAGACACCATATGCAGGCTCACTTCAGTGTCTGTAGTGCTACCATCACTAGATATTTCTTTTACATCCAATTGGTGCACCCTTTTTTTCTTTTTAGCTTTATACTCCACTGGTTTCTCCTTATTTACAGTCTCTTTGTTCCTGCACATTTTCGAGATATGTCCTTTCTTACCACATTTATGGCATTTTTGCTCCTTATAAAAACAATTGCTCTCTTTGTGGTTCATTTTTCCACAGCACAAACATTTCGTGTGTTGTTTGTCATGTGGTGACACTTTCAGCGCGTTGCTCAGCTGATGTGTCTCGCGAGCTACTGTCTCCATTGACACGGCTAGTTCCATTGCTTTGGAAAAAGTAAGCTTCTCCTCCGTCAGCAATTTTTTCTGGATAGCTTCTATATTCAGTCCACAAACGAGCCTATCCCTCAATGCATCCTGCAGGTGCATACCAAACTCGCAGTGTTCAGAAAGTTTTTTAATGACTGCTATGTATTGCGTCACAGTTTCTCCCTCTTGTTGGTTCCGTTTATGAAAGCGAAATCTTTCAGCAATCACAATTGGCTTTGGGGAAAAATGGGCTTTCAAAACTTCCGTGAGTTGAGCATATGTCTTAGCCCCTGGCTTATCTGGAGCTACGAGACTACGTAAAAGTCCGTATGTTAATGCACCAATTACACTTAAGAAAACAGCAAGCTTTTTCTCCTCTGCAATACCATTTGCCGTAACAAAATACTCAAACCTCTCAACGTAGGTTGTCCACTGCTCCACCGACTCGTCGAATGGGTTAATGTGTCCAAGAAATCCAGCCATGGCGTGCAGTTAGCTAGCGTTTAGCAATCTTGTCACCTGGCGTCCTGTCACCTGGCGTCCTATCACCCGGCGTCCTGTCACCTGGCGTCCTATCACCCGGCGTCCTATCACCCAGCGTCCTATCACCCGGCGTCCTATCACCCGGCGTCCTGTCACCCGGCGTCCTGTCACCCGGCGTCCTGTCACCTGGCGTCCTGTCACCTGGCGTCCCGTCACCTGGCGTGCTGCGCCCAGCCAAACTCCCACCAGGACAAACGTTCCTCTTCCTCCATCACTCGCAGTCAATACCGCGGCGAGACTTGGAAACCTAAAGTTATCCTCGTCGCCAATGATGTTATGTCCGTGGGTTTCTACTTTAGATTACCACTCGGAGGAACAAACACCAAGACACACACGGCTGCAGGTCATCAGCTTGCTCGTTTACTCAGGCATACGCACACATACACGTGTCAATTCAGTTCACTGAGCACACTCTTATACTATTGGCGATGCCACAGGATACAGCGCCCACCAATGGGGTGGCATATGCAAATGCAACTCATACAACTCATACAATTCATACAACTCCCATACATCACACACTGTACAACTGTATAGTCAAAGAGTTTAAATTATTTTTCCACTGGGTTAGATCAGTCAAAGTCAAACACAAACCGAGACCAGTACAAGTACGTCAGATTCATGTAGTTACTGAAAATATTAATTTAATATTATTTCATTTTAGGACAGTTTCTCAAAGACTCAACCTGAACATTTTCTAACTTTTCACCTGCTTCGTTCTCACAGAGAGTCTCTGAGGTCAGAGAGTCGTCATCACTGTTACTGTGATTTCCTGTTTTCAGTCGTCTCTTCTTTGGTTTGGGTTCTTCTTCTTCTTTAGTGGATCCTGAGTCTACATGCCGGCTTCCTTCCTCATTTTGGCTCTCAGTTCCAGCAGAGTTGTGAGAGAGGAGCTGCTCACTGTTTGGTTCTGCTTCACTCTGCTGCTTTTCCTCACAAACAAGAGTCCCCATGAAGGGATCGGCCTCCAGCTTCACTACCAGCTCTTCTCCCTCCTGACTGATGCACAGCTCCTCCTGTTCCTCTTCAACCTGTGGAGCTTCTGGTTCCTCCTGGTCCAGGACAGAGTTCCTCTCCTGGTTCCAGAGCTGCTGCTCAGTCAGAACTTCCTCCGCTTTACATTCAGGTTGCTGTGAGAAATCTGGAGGAACAAAGACAAAAAAGTCAGAACAAGAGAGTTTCACTATACAAATGAAACAGAAAAAAAGTTCCAAAGTTAGGATTTAAAACCAAGAGATTGCACATTTAAGACACAACCATGACTGAAAAACAGATCCAGAGTTTTCTAAAGCCTCATTCAGACCATTATAGTCCCACATACAGTGGGGTAAAAAAGTATTTAGTCAGCCACCAATTGTGCAAGTTCTCCCACTTAAAAGATGAGAGAGGTCTCCAATTTTCATCATAGGTATACCTCAACTATGAGAGACAAAATAAGAAAAAAAAATCCAGAAAATCACATTGAAGGATTTTTAATGAATTAATTGGTAAATTCCTCGGTAAAATAAGTATTTGGTCAATAACAAAAGTTCATCTCAATACTTTGTTATATACCCTTTATTGGCAATAACAGAGGTCAAACGTTTTCTGTAAGTTTTCACACGGTTTTCACACACTGTTGCTGGTATTTTGGACAATTCCTCCATGCAGATCTCCTCTAGAGCAGTGACGTTTTGGGGCTGTCGCTGGGCAACACAGACTTTCAACTCCCTCCAAAGATTTTCTATGGGGTTGAGATCTGGAGACTGGCTAGGCCACTCCAGGACCTTGAAATGCTTCTTACGAAGCCACTCCTTCATTGCCCGGGTGGTGTGTTTGGGATCATTGTCATGCTGAAAGACCCAGCCACATTTCATCTTCAATGCCCTTGCTGGTGGAAGGAGGTGTTCACTCAAAATCTCACGATACATGGCCCCATTCATTCTTTCCTTTACACGGATCAGTCGTCCTGGTCCCTTTGCAGAAAAACAGCCCCAATGTATGATGCTTCCACCCCCATGCTTCACAGTAGGTATGGTGTTCTTTCTCCTCCAAACACGACAAGTTGAGTTTTTACCAAAAAGTTCTATTTTGGTTTCATCTGACCATTATGACATTCTCCCAATCCTCTTCTGGATCATCCAAATGCTCTCTAGCAAACTTCAGACAGGCCTGGACATGTTCTGGCTTAAGCAGGGGGACACGTCTGGCACTGCAGGATTTGAGCCCCTGGCGGTGTAGTGTGTTACTGATGGTAGCCTTTGTTACTTTGGTCCCAGCTCTCTGCAGGTCATTCACTAGGTCCCCCCATGTGGTTCTGGGATTTTTGCTCACCGTTCTCGTGATCATTTTGACTCCACGGCGTGAGATCTTGTGTGGAACCCCAGATCGAGGGAGATTATCAGTGGTCTTGTATGTCTTCCATTTTCCAATAATTGCTCCCACAGCTGATTTCTTCACACCAAGCTGCTTACCTATTGCAGATTCAGTCTTCCCAGCCTGGTGCAGGTCGACAATTTTGTTTCTGGTGTCCTTTGACAGCTCTTTGGTCTTGGCCATAGTGAAGTTTGGAGTCTGACTGTTTGAGGTTGTGGACAGGTGTCTTTTATACTGATAACGAGTTCAAACAGGTGCCATTAATACAGGTAACGAGTGGAGGGCAGAGGAGCCTCTTAAAGTAGAAGTTACAGGTCTATGAGAGCCAGAAATCTTGCTTGTTTGTAGGTGACCAAATACTTATTTTACTGAGGAATTTACCAAATAATTCATTAAAAATCCTTCAATGTGATTTTCTGGATTTTTTTTTCTCATTTTGTCTCTCATAGTGGAGGTATACCTATGATGAAAATTGGAGACCTCTCTCATCTTTTAAGTGGGAGAACTTGCACAATTGGTGGCTGACTAAATACTTTTTTGCCCCACTGTACCTATTCTGTGGATTTTTATCTGGGAGCACCAGCGCATATTCAGCAGTCTGCGCTGACAATCGATCTCTTCCTCGTACTGGTTGGTGATTAGTTCAAACTCTGTTATTATTTCTTCAGCGGCAGCAGCCAGTCGCTCTCTCACCAACTCTCTCAGACGCGGACCTGAAAACATCTTTGTGGTTTGTTTACTTCCTCCAGATGTTGTGATGTGGCTGCTGACGGTCAGAGCTAGCAGGATGAGGCTAGTTCAGTTAGCCTGAAGGCCCAATAAAAGTCCTCAGACTCAGAATGTGGACTTCTACGTGGTTCTTTATTCTCCAGCACTCAGCACACACCATCAATGGCAGGTCTGCACAGAGCTACATCAGCTATTCATCCATGAGGAGCAGAACAGGAGCTGAACCACCGACACCAACCAGCTAAACGTTCTCACCAACCTGTTCCTGCAACAATCAGAAAACGGATGCATTCTTCACTGTGATCCACCTGGCAGGTATAAGAGACCATCTCCTTTCTGCTTCCTTATTCTTTAGAATACTATGAATATAATCCAATTTTAAAAGATTAAAACTTTCTAATTTTCTATATTCATGTGAGTGGAAAACAAACCACATGTTCAAAATGATGAGGTTCTTGACGTCAGTGTCTCTTTATTCAAGCGGTCCACAGAATCTCACATAACACAAAGTCATGGAGAGGAGCTCCCCTAACAGAGCAGCACACCAGCATTTAACCCTCAGAATGTCTCCTGATTGTCTCACACCTTTTGTCCTCTGGAGTCCAAAATGACCCCGCCTGGTTTGGTAAAAAAGCTTAGAGTATAATTGTCAGTTTATTCTGTGTTAAACGTTTAGTGTGACATCAGTTTTTATTTTATTTTTATTTTATTTTACCTTTATTTAACCAGGGAAAAAAAACCCGTTGAGATTAAAAACCTCTTTTTCAAGGGAGTCCTGGCCAAGAGGCAGCAAAAAACATCACAAATACACTTAAAATGACATACAAATCATATAAAACAGTTACAAATTAGTGAGGCCGTCTCAAGTGTTCTCAAACTGGATTTAAAGTCGTTCAATGAAACAAGTTCCGTTAATTTCCAGTCTTTTTGCAACATGTTCCATGTAGAGGGGGCTGAGAACATGAAAGCTCTTTTTCCCAGCTCAGTACGGGCAAATGGAACAGAAAGCAACAAATAATCATTTGAACACAAACCATAAGAATCAACACTTCTCAGTGTGATCAAATTACAAATGTAAGGGGGCAACAGTCCAAGCATGGCCTTGTAAATAAAAATGTACCAGTGAGTCAACCTCCTGGTGGACAAAGAGGGCCATCCCACTCTAGAATACAGTTCACAGTGATGGGTCAAGGCTCTACAATTTGTAACAAACCTCAAAACAGCATGATATACAGAGTCAATCTTACTCAGACACCGAGCTGAAGCGTTCATATACAAGAGGTCTCCATAATCTAAAATAGATAAAAAAGTTGCAGTAACAAGACGCTTTTTAACCTCAAAAGAAAAACAACATTTATTTCGAAATAAAAAAAACAGTTTCAGTTTAAGTTTCTTCACAAGATTTTCAACATGGGGCTTAAATGTCAGAGCGTCATCAAGCAAGATACCAAGATACTTGTACGAGTGAACCACCTCAATTTCATTTCCCTCAAAAGTGGACACTGTGGGAAAAAACTGTGGACTCTTCCTAGAATTTGAAAACCACATCAGTTTAGTTTTGTCAGCATTAAGGACTAGTTTTAGCTGCAGAAGTGTGTGCTGCACCACATTAAAAGCTTTCTGCAGAGAAGCAACAGCATTAGCAGGGGAAGAGCCAAAGCAGTAAATAATTGTGTCATCAGCATAAAAATGCAAACTAGCATCAGACACATTTTGTCCTAAATCATTAATGTACATAATGAATAGGAGGGGTCCTAATACAGAACCCTGTGGTACCCCCTTGTGGACACTGACAATTTCAGAACACAAACCATCATATTTAATACATTGGGTCCTGTCACTCAAATAATTTGCGAACCAGGAGACTACATGTTCCGACAGTCCAAAACTTATGAGTCTTTGCTTTAAAACTGTGTGGTCCACAGTGTCAAAAGCCTTTGACAGATCAATGAAAAGTGCAGCACAGTGCTGCTTTTTATCAAGAGCAACAAGTATATCATTGACCACTTTTGTAGCAGCAGTAATAGTGCTGTGCTTTTTTCTAAAGCCCGATTGCAGTTTTGAAAGAAGTTCATTTGAGTATAAAAACTCTTTAAGTTGATCACACACAAGAGATTCAAGAATCTTGGACAAGACACACAAATTTGATATTGGTCTGTAGTTAGTTAAAACTGCTGGGTCACCTCCTTTTAATAGAGGAACCACAAAAGCTGACTTCCATACTACAGGAATCTCTTTGTTTTCAATTGATAAATTAAAAAGTACTGTAAGAGGCTGTGCAATAAAATCGGCAGCCATTTTTAAAAAGTAAGGCTCTATCAAGTCTGGTCCAGGAGGTTTTCTGTGATTCAAAGTTTTGAGGGCCTTATGAACTTGCTGTACAGTAAAAGGCACAAGTCTAAAAGGTTCTCCAAAAAACATTTGGGAATTGGTACAGTGAGGCACAGATGTAGCTCCTGTAGAGTTAAACAGAAAACCAGATGACACAAAATGCTTATTGAAGCAATGTAAAACCTCAGTTCTATCATAAACTGGGACTGAGCCATTTAAAACAAAAGTAGGAAGAACCTGAGAGCTTTTGTTCACAGATAAACCTTTGATCACTTTCCAAAATTTCTGTGGATTATTAAGACTCTCAGTTGTGACAGATAAATAATATTCAGATTTAGCCTTTTTAATAAAAAAAAGTGCATTTATTTCTCAGTTGTCTAAAAATGGGCCAATCACTGGCAGTATCAGTTTTCCTGGCTTTGGCCAAAGCCACATTACGCTGATAAATGGCATCAGACAGTTCTAGAGAGAACCAGGGGTTTTCACGCCCCTTTACTCTGAATTTCCCTCTAGGAGCATGTTTATTTACAATTTTCTCAAAGTTTTCTTTAAAGAAAGTCCACGCTAACTCAGCGTCTGGCAACAGGTCTATATGTTCCCAATTAACCAAGGACAAATCATGATGATAAGCTTGTTCATTAAATTTCTTCAAATTCCGCTTGAAAATAATGCGCGGTTTACATTTGGGGATTTTTGTATCTCTGCACACTGCAACAACACAATGATCACTCAAATCATTGCAGAAAACACCCACAGATGAAAATTTATGTGGCGCATTTGTTAAAATTAAGTCAATCAAAGTGGACTTTTCAGGACTTTTAATATTTGGCCTAGTTGGATAGTTAATCAACTGGATAAAATTTACAGAGTCACAGAAAGATTTAAATTCTTCAGAAGCTACGTTTAACCAATCCCAATTGAAGTCTCCTGCTATTAAAAGCTCATTGTAGTTTAATTTGGACAAAAGATGCTTTAAGAATGATAATGCCTCCTTGGTGGCAGATGGAGGTCTATAACAACCAACAACAGTTATGGAAAGGGATTTGGCTATTTCCATATTCAAGGCCAGAAACTCCATCTGCTTAGAAATGGACTTAGACAAGACAATTGAAGCATCAAATCTCGATTTAACATAGGCGGCTACACCACCACCTTTTTTGGGCCTGTCAGTACGGAAGACATTGTATCCATTTATACTAATATCATCATCTGTGACAGCTTTTGTCAGCCACGTTTCAGAGATGATCACAACATCCGGATCAGTTGATCTAATCCAAATTTTGACCATGTCCATTTTAGGAAGTAAACTGCGCACATTAAGATGAATAATTTTGAGACCAGACATTGATTTAAAATCAGCAGGAGTCTGGATACATTGCAGATCAGGTCCAGGGTTTGGTTGCACATTTCCAGATAATAATAAAAGTAGGACAATCACCAATCTTTGCTTCACATCACATTTTGAAGCAGAATTTTTGCGTATTGAAGCCAAGCAATTCTTTTCATTGAGCAAAAATGTAAGGTCATATAAAGTGAGAACATTTTGAAGTTTAAGTAGTTCCCTTGGTACCTCTGTCCAGGAATCTATGACCCAGACCAAATGAGTCTGCGATTGCTCATAAACAACATTAAAATCAGTACCACTATAATAAGTGTCCCAAAAACACAACACATTGGCATGGGTACTCACCCAGGGAACATTATTTGATCTCGTGTTCCAGGCTGCCAACAAGCATATTAAAGTAATAAAAAATGCCATTGTCCTTCACTTTCTGCACATCAGCAGCTTAAAAATTCTTAAACTAAAAGAAATACTAAAAGAAATAAATACTGCAAGGAGATGTTGCAGGCCCAAGCTAGATATCTCAGCTCCAGGAGAGATGCAGGCCCCCCAACCCAGTCTCCAGGGGGACGCCGCAAGCCCAAGCTAGTTAACTCAACTCCAGGAGGAATATAAGCCTTCCAGCCCAGTATCCAGGGAGATGTTGCAGACCCAAGCTAGTTAGCTCAGCTCCAGGAGAGATGTAGGCCTCCCAGCCCAGTCTCCAGAGAGGTGTTGCAGGCCCAAGCTGGCTAGCTCAGCTCCAGGAGGAATACAGGCTTTTCAACCCAGTATCCAGGGAGCTGATGCAGACCCAAGCTAGTTACCTCAGCTCCAGGAGAGATGTAGGCCTCCCAGCCCAGTCTCCAGAGAGGTGTTGCAGGCCAAAGCTAGTTAGCTCAGTTCCAGGAGGGGTATCGGCCACCCAGTCCAGTCTCCAGGGGGATGTTGCAGGCTCAAGCCAGTAAGCTCAGCTCCAGGAGGAGTATAGGCCTCCCAGCCCAATCTCCAGGGGGATGTTGTGGGCCCAAGCTAGTTAGCTCAGCTCCAGGAGAAGTATCAGCCTCCCAGCCCAGTCTCCAGGGAGGTGTTACAGTCCTAAGCTAGCCAGTTCAGCCCCCAGAAGGAGCACAAGCCTCCCAGCCACCTCTCCAGGGGAATGCCACAAGCCCAGCCAACCAACTCGTCCAGGGCACAGGCCCAGACCTGTTAGCCGCACTCAAGGGTGACAGTACCAGTTCAACCGGTTACCACAATTTTTCGCTTTGGTTTAGAACTCAGGACCAACAGTCCTTGTTTACATCAAGATCTACCCTGTTTTGAGTTGATCCTCATGTTGTTCTGGGGTCATTCTGAGGGTTAAACACACACAGATGACATCATACTTCCTAGGAACAGATAAGTTCTCTCTTCTCTGGCATGGGAGAGAGTCTCAGTTCCAACTTCACCCCTCTATCTCCAAGCCCACCTGAGGGCTAAACTACGAAGCTCATTCAACTTACCCAGCTTGGGTGTGCATGTGTGAATCCATGTCAGCATGTGGAGAGAACACAGGGGGAAACCAGAAGACTACCCCAACTGACAACCAAACCCATCGTCCACAAATCCCCATCACCCCATCAGGGGAGCACAGCCCCCACCCCATCGGCCCTATCCTGTAGAAACCAGCTCTGGCCCTGCCAGAGGCAACCAGCACACCACCCACCATCACGGGACACACAGCCAAGGGAGCCCCAGCAAAGATCAAGGTGGCCAAACCCCCAGCCGGCCCGGCACTGGCAGGGCCACCCCCAGTGGGACACAGGAAGAAAGAGCCAGAGGAAAGCCCTCCAGCAGCTTTCCCTCCACAGGGAGGGACATCAGAGGACAGACCCACCAGAACACCAGCCAGCCGCTGCCCCACCACCCAGATATATTTTCAGTAGAACTTTAAAAACCAGACCATCAATGACCAAGTAGCTCATTCTGGCCTGATGACATCAGAGTGTTCTTGTGCTTGTGCACCGTGATCTGGAAAAAAACTGTGTGCCCTGTATGCCAACAGCAGCTTGTCACTCACAGCACTTTTCCTGTGGTCAGACTTTCTACTTAATTTTTTAATTGCAGTCTCTAAATAACGAATGAATGAATGAATGAATCTTTATTTCAGACAGATTAGATTAAAAGATTAAAAGAAAGGAACAGAATAATATACATAACAAGGGAAAAAAAATCCAACAAGGTCAAATTAAACAATAACTCCTCAGATTCTATAGTTCAACATAAGTTATCGGAAATGGGTGATGGCTGAAGCCGCAGCTTATATTGCCCACCCATGTTCCATCTAAGAATTCAAAAAGAAAAGAAAAGAAAAGTCATTACAAATCAGAGCAAAGCGAAGACAAAACAAAACTAAGCAACAGCACAACACAGACTGGATATGATAATCCTGATGTGACTTTACATGTTGTTTTGTATGTTTGGAGTATTTCTTCCTTTAGTTTTTGTTTAAATTGTCCAAGCGTTGCACATAATTTTAATCCAGGTCCAAAAGCGTTCCACAGTCTGACTCCCTGCACTGAGACACAGTGTTGCTTGGTGGTAGTTCTCACTAAAGGTTTTTGAAATACAGTATACATGTTCCTCTGAAATGATTTTGTTTCTCCCTTACTTGGAACAACTAAGGCCAACCGGAGATCTGCAGCACTACGGTATCGCTACGTCTAGGCAGGATTCTGACTTAGAGGCATTCAGTCATAATCCCACAGATGGGAGCTTCGCACCAGTGGACAACAATGGACAGGAAACAGATTCTAGCATTGGTAGCAGCTCTGGATGCAAAATATGATGACACGGCAAACGGGAGTCTGGGTACAGACTGTACCGGTGTCCTATGTCCCGCCCTTCCTTAATTCTGATTGGCAGCTTAGAAAGGTCTGACATTGACGAGCTCAGCTGGAGTCTGAAAAGTTGAACTTTTTTCAGCCCCGATTGCGGCGGCAAAAAGCGGCCACTGCAGAGAGCGTTTCAGCGCTGAGGGGCTCAGCGCTAGACTACATGGAGAATGAAGAGAAAATAGTCGCCCACAGCGGAAAGAAAACACGTTTGGTGGACACGCAGCCTTACAGGAGGCTGTTAATTACTCAAGAAGATGTAACAGGAGTAAGAGTGTGTGTGTGTGTGTGTGTGTGTGTGTGTGTGTGTGTGTGTGTGTGTGTGTGTGTGTGTGTGTGTGTGCGCGCACCCTCACTTCAGGTCAGAGCAACAGTGCCTCAAAATGTCTCTGCACGTCCCTGGAGCGCAGTTTTCTCCAAGTTTTCCATAGTTAGTGTTAGCCTCTGGATGGAGCCTGCCTGCTGTGGCGGACTGTTCCCCTCCAGCTCCACCTACAGGAATATACAGTAACTGATTAGAGTGCTCACAGCTGACATTTTGATGGCAAATTTAGGTGGAGGAATTTCCCCTGCGGCGACGGTGGATAGCTCAACAGCGCGGTACCATAGCAAATGTTTTTAGGACCCAGTGGTTTTGTAATTTAGACAGGGTTCATTACTGTGGCAAATGATGGAAGCTATGTTAAGAATCGCTGCAGCTCGGCTCTCAATTTATGTGATTGTGACAGAGCTCTTCTTACAGTCATGAACTGCTGATTGTTGTTTTTTTTTTTTTTTAAATAAAACTTGATCATTTTCATAAAGCAGTGGCAGTAACTCCAACATTTCAACTACAGGGTGTATGGATTGGTTGAAGACAGCTGCTACATTCAGCTTATTTAAACAGGACAGACTCTGTGCAGGACCCTCTGTGGCTCTGGTCTCCGTGTCTAATGCCGCAGTCCGAAAAATCACGTTCACATAGCAAACAAGCAATGCACTATGCAGTAGCAGAGCTTAATTGTCAGGATCACAGACTCAGAAGAAACACACCCAGCCATTATTTTATTCAATTTGGGACACCCCCCGCCCACATCTGCCACAAGCAATCTGACCTGATCTCACCAAAAGTAGGACAAATAACACACTTTATGCCCTGCAAACATGCTGCTGTCAATAAAAATACACTTCGGCGGCGGCCTCCGTCAGTCTATGATGACCATGGAAGAGAATCCTAAACGTCTACTCTGCTGGAACAGCACCGCCTGTGGCTGAACAGGCCGATGCACGAATGGCAGTCCCTGTCACACAGGTCGCACTTGTGGGTGGTCTCCGTGCTGCTGGGTCTGTGGCGGTTCTTCCTGCGGGTCCTTTTTTCATCTTCTGCAGCAGTCAGTCTCTCTTCACCCGCCTTGAGCTGTCTGGTCAGGGTGCCTCTCCATTTGGAGCGGTCCGTTGCAAGGTCCTCCCAGCACTCTGTGATGATCTCCAGGGCCTTCATGTCTCTCCTGCAGACGTCTATAAAGCGCAGCTGTGGGCGGCCAATGTCTCTCCTGCCTGTCACCAGTTCTCCGTAGAGGACGTCTTTGGGGATTCTGTCTTCCTCCATACGGTGAACGTGGCCTAGCCAGTGGAGCCTGCGCTGCCTGAGTAGAGTGAACATGGAGGAATGGCCAGCGTGGGACAGAACTTCTGTGTTGGGCACTTTGTCCTGCCAGGATATGTCCAAGATGTGGCGAATGCAGCGCAAGTGGAAGGAGTTCAGTCTCTTTTCCTGCCGGGCGTATGTTGTCCACGTCTCACTCCCATAGAGCAGTGTGCTGATGACGCAGGCGTTGTACACTGCCATCTTCGTCTTGACAGAGTTTGGGATTCTCCCACACTCGTGTGGTGAGGCGAGCGAGTGTGAAGGCTGATTTTCCAATCCTCTTGTCGATCTCTGTATCAAGGGAGAGGTTGTTGCTGATTGTGGACCCCAGGTACGTGAACTGATTCACGACCTCCAGCTCGTAGTCGTCGATGGTGATGGTTGGTGGTGCTTCCATGCCTTGCGCCAAGACGTTAGTCTTCTTCAGGCTGATGGTAAGCCCGAAGTCCTTGCATGCCTGGGAGAAGCGGTCCATCAGGGTCTGAAGCTCCTGCTGTGTGTGGGTTGCGACTGCAGCGTTGTCTGCGAACAGCATGTCTCTGATTAGAGCCTCACGTACTTTGGTTCTGGCTTTCAGGCGGGCGAGGTTGAAAAGCCTGCTGTCAGATCTTGTGTGCAGGTAGATTCCCTCTGTTGCTGTGCTGAAGGCATGCCTCAGGAACATAGCAAAGAGAATCCCAAAGAGGGTTGGCGCAAGTACACAGCCCTTTTTCACTCCGCTACGTATGTTGAATGGCTCTGAGACGTTGCCGTCGTGCTGCACTGTCCCCTGCATGTTGGTGTGAAACGATTCGATGAGGCTTTGCAACTTTGGTGGGCATCCTATCTTTGGCAGGATCTTGAAAAGGCTCTCTCTGCTGACCAGATCGAACGCTTTGGTGAGGTCGATGAAGGCGACGTACAGGGGCATGCTCTGTTCTCTGCATTTCTCCTGGAGTTGGCAGATGGAGAATATCATGTCTACCGTTGATCGCTCAGCGCGGAAGCCACACTGAGACTCGGGGTAGACATGTTCGGCAAGCTTCTGCAGACAAATGAGAACAACTCGTGCGTTGACTTTGCCAACAACGCTGAGGAGGGAGATGCCCCTGTAGTTGATGCAGTCGCTTCTCTCCCCTTTGCTTGTGTAGAGCGTGATGATCTTGGCGTCCCTCATGTCCTGTGGTACGGCACCTTCCTTCCAGCACTGACAGAGGACATCATGCAATGGCAGCAGCAGTCTTGCAGTCCTTGATCAGGTCGGGGGGGTATGCTGTCGTTGCCGGGTGCCTTGCCAGCGGCCAAGCTATCAATGGCCTTGCTGAGTTCGTCGATGGTTGGCTCAGCGTCAAGTTCGTCCATGGATGGCAGGCAATCGATGGCATCAAGGGCTGACGGTGTCACGGTGTTCTGTCTGGAGTAGAGGTCGGAGTAGTGCTCCACCCATCTCTCCATCTGCTTGTTCTTTTCTGTGATCATCTCCCCAGTGGAGGATTTGAGGGGAGCCATCTTGCTCTGAGCCGAACCAAGTGCTTTCTTGATGCCGTCGTTTATACCACAGATGTTCCCTGTTGTGGCGGCGGTTTGAATGTCTTGGCTGAGCTGAGTCCAGTACTCGTTGGTGCAGCGCCGAGCAGTCTGCTGAACTTTGCTTCTCGCAGCCCTGAGAATCTGGAGATTCTTCTCGTTTGGGTACTTCTTGTACTCAGCAAGTGCTGAGCGCTTGGTTTCATTGACGGGGGTCATCATGGTCGACTCGGCATCAAACCAGTCTTGTGACTTCGAGGTCTTCCTCCCAAAGGTAGCCAAGGCTGTGCGGTGGATGATGTTTCGCAGCTCTTCCCACTTCTGCTTTGCAGACTCTGCTTTGCAGACTCTCCTTCTTGTGATTCACCAAGTTCCTTCACAAAGGTGGAGGCAAACTGCTCAACAAGTTCTGGTTGAGCCATCTTGCTGGTGTCAATCCGTGCCTTTCCAGGCTGTCTGGCGTGGTGAAATTTCTTCAGCTGCAGCTTGACCTTGCAACACACCAATGAATGGTCTCTGTCGCAATCTGCACTCTGGAACGAGCGGGTGATTAGCACGTTCTTCAGTGAGGTGCGCCTGGTCAGGATCAAGTCCAGCTGGTGCCAGTGCTTTGAGCGTGGATGTCGCCAGGGAACCTTGTGCTGGGGCTTGGTCTTGAAGAACGAGTTTGTGATGCACAGATTGTGCATCACAAACTATACTCGTGATATGTGCAGAACTCGAGCAGCCGCTGTCCGTTGTCGTTCATTCTGCCCATGCCAAATGGTCCAAGAAAGGAGGGCCAGGACTCGTGGTCAGCACCCACTCTGGCATTGAAGTCTCCAAGGAGAATGAGTTGTTCAGAGTTGGGGATGATCCTGACAGTTGTTGCGAGATTCTCGTAGAACTGGTCTTTTGCCTCTGGTGTGGCTGTCAGTGTTGGGGCATACACACTGACGAGGGTGACTGGGCCTTGAGTGGTGTTGAGGCGGAGGGTGAGGAGTCGTGCAGAGCCATTGCTGCCCGGTTCCACCATCTTCAGCAAGGTGTTCTTCACTGCAAAGCCCACTCCTTGTTCCCTGTGTTCGTCACTGCCCTCTCCCTGCCAGTAGAACGTGTAGTCCTTCTCTCTCAGTGTGCCTGCGTCAGCCAACCGTGTTTCCTGGAGAGTGGCGATATCCACTCCCAGTCTCTTCAGCTCATTATTGATGATGGCAGTCCTCCTGGTGTCGTTGATGTCCTTGAGGTTAGCAGCGAGTCCTGTCATCATAGTGCGGACATTCCAAGTTCCCAGTTTTAGAGTTGGTCTCTTTTGTTTTTTTATCTTGCCTGGTGCGAAGGTTCTCAGCCTGCTGTTCAGACTTCTCCTCATCCCCATGCACCCAATGAGGAAAGCAAGCTGTGGCGGGACAACACCTTATTGGCTGGGGGCTGCACAGCTTGAGGCGGGCGGTAGCTGTCCAGTGAGATCCGATGATCCCTCCCACCATCAGGAACAACCCCTGGCGCCACGCTCTATGCCAATTGAGCGGTGGCTTATAACCGGTAACTGTCATTCCCCGTGTTTTGTCTACGCCAAAGGCAAAGCTGGAGTGTCCTCTCCAGTGATCCGGTGTTCTACCTTCCAGCATTGGGTGTTGGTAGGATTCAAGCCTGGGC
This sequence comes from Pholidichthys leucotaenia, assembly GCA_020510985.1. NCBI lineage: Eukaryota > Metazoa > Chordata > Actinopteri > Cichliformes > Pholidichthyidae > Pholidichthys > Pholidichthys leucotaenia. Next base: position 11,942,739 of record CM035836.1, read on the forward strand.
AGGAAGATATGGAGGACAAGATGTTGCCCATGCAGCATGTCCCCCTAACTCCCGAAGCCTTTCCCGTGACCGGGTGTGCCGCAAGGCAGTGGAGGTTTGAAATCAGGGTTTACCTTCCCCTAGATGGGCTACCTTCCCAGGTTGACGAGCCACCATCTACCCGAAGCATCTGGTTTTAAGGCACCAGAGATCCGCCCTCGCCCCTTCTCCTATTAGTAAAAGCAGTTCCGCCGGGCTTAGAGACTTAACCACACGGGCAGGCTAGGAGTTGGACTTAGTTGTCAGAGGCTTTTCGAGACGCACACCATAAGGAGCATTTTATGAGCACTGGGAGCTTAACCCCAGTTCCACTCCTGGCTATGACAACCTTGGAACCTTGGAACAATTAACAATTTATTTAATATTCAATAAGTGAACAACAAGATTTTGCCACACACACAAAAAGTCAACACTGCTGTTGATGCGGTTGCTGGTTATCCTCCATGGTAGGCTTCTCCATAGCGCAGTATTACATCATTGCGGTTATGGCGACAGCCCTAGTGCTGGGTATAGTCATGTTGATGGCTCTTGCAGCACTGTGATAACAGGATATCCAAAAAATGGTTTGTCCTATTTACTGTTATCATGTAAGTAAGCTGAAATGTTATAAGTGATAATCAGTAATCATTATGAAGACAAATTTTGACTTTGATTTGAGTTTGTATACTTTATTGATCCCCAGAATTTTAAGTGTATACATAAAATAAGTGTAATGTTCATAATAATAAGTGTAAAGTAGTTGATTAAATTGGTCCTTTCAGGGACAGTCAGGGTCACATGTACAAACGTTTTTCTCCACACAATCAGATCATTTGGATCAACTGATCTACAAATTACAAGAATAAATGGATTTTTTTAATGACAAATGACTTGAAAATAATTTGGGGTCGCTTACAACGGTTAAAAAGGTCACAAATTGACTTCTGATGAAGTTTGTAAACATCATGTATTTATTTTGCATGTACTGTGTATTGAATTATTTCGTGTTCTGATAAAGTTTGGCTTCACCATATCTCCAACAAGGCCAACAACAGCTTCCAAGCAGGGAACCTCCAGTCTGCCTAAAAGTCTATCAAGGAGCTGTGCCAACCCCCAAAAAACGGCAGTCGTCATCCCCCCTGCTAGCCGCTGATGGCATAAGCCTTATCACGAACCCGACGACCAAACTCCCATGATAAGAGAATACAAGATAAGCCTTTATTAGTCCCACAATGGGGAAATTCCAGGAATGCAACAGCACAGGGATAGCAACACTCAAAGCAACAATTAGACGGCAAGAGAAAAAAAAAAAAAAAGAAACAAGAGCATCAAGTATACATATGTACATATAAATATAGAGTGGGGCAAAAAAGTATTTAGTCAGCCACCAAATGTGCAAGTTCTCCCACTTAAAAGATGAGAGAGGTCTCCAATTTTCATCATAGGTATACCTCAACTATGAGAGACAAAATGAGAAAAAAAAAAAATCCAGAAAAATCACACTGAAGGATTTTTAATGAATTAATTGGTAAATTCCTCGGTAAAATAAGTATTTGGTCACCTACAAACAAGCAAGATTTCTGGTTCTCACAGACCTGTAACTTCTTCTTTAAGAGGCTCCTCTGTCCTCCATTCGTTACCTGTATTAATGGCACCTGTTTGAACTCGTTATCAGTATAAAAGACACCTGTCCACAACCTCAAACAGTCAGACTCCAAACTCCTCTATGGCCAAGACCAAAGAGCTGTCAAAGGACACCAGAAACAAAATTGTAGACCTGCACCAGGCTGGCAAGACTGAATCTGCAACAGGTAAGCAGTTTGGTGTGAAGAAATCAACTGTGGGAGCAATTATTAGAAAATGGAAGACATACAAGACCACTGATAATCTCCCTCGATCTGGGGCTCCACGCAAGATCTCACCCCCTGAGGTCAAAATGATCACGAGAATGGTGAGCAAAAATCCCAGAACCACACGGGGGGACCTAGTGAATGACCTGCAGAGAGCTGGGACCAAAGTAACAAAGGCTACATCAGTAACACACTACGCCGCCAAGGACTCAAATCCTGCAGTGCCAGACGTGTCCCCCTGCTTAAGCCAGTACATGTCCAGGCCCGTCTGAAGTTTGCTAGAGAGCATTTGGATGATCCAGAAGAGGATTGGGAGAATGTCATACGGTCAGATGAAACCAAAATAGAACTTTTTGGAAAAACTCAACTTGTCGTGTTTGGAGGAGAAAGAACACCATACCTACTGTGAAGCATGGGGGTGAAAACATTATACTCTGGGGCTGTTTTTCTGCAAAGGGACCAGGACGACTGATCTGTGTAAAGGAAAGAATGAATGGGGCCATGTATCGTGAGATTTTGAGTGAAAACCTCCTTCCATCAGCAAGGGCATTGAAGATGAAACGTGGCTGGGTCTTTCAGCATGACAGTGATCCCAAACACACCGCCCGGGCAATGAAGGAGTGGCTTCGTAAGAAGCATTTCAAGGTCCTGGAGTGGCCTAGCCAGTCTCTAGATCTCAACCCCATAGAAAATCTTTGGAGGGAGTTGAAAGTCCGTGTTGCCCAGCGACAGCCCCAAAGCGTCACTGCTCTAGAGGAGATCTGCATGGAGGAATGGGCCAAAATACCAGCAACAGTGTGTGAAAACCGTGTGAAGACTTACAGAAAACGTTTGACCTCTGTCATTGCCAACAAAGGGTATATAACAAAATATTGAGATGAACTTTTGTTATTGACCAAATACTTATTTTACCAAGGAATTTACCAAATAACTCATTAAAAATCCTTCAATGTGATTTTCTGGATTTATTTTTTCTCCTTTTGTCTCTCATAGTTGAGGTATACCTATGATGAAAATTGGAGACCTCTCTCATCTTTTAAGTGGGAGAACTTGCACAATTGGTGGCTGACTAAATACTTTTTTTCACCACTGTAAATACATATACACAGTGCAGAGCATTGTAGCTGGATGGAATAAATATGAGTATATAAACACACAGTGCGGAGCATTGTAGCTAGATGGAATAAATATGTAAATATATAAACACACACAGGGCAGAGCATTGTTGCTAGATGGGATGAAACAGCACAACCGTCTACTTAGTTATCCTCCATGGTATGATTATGTACCCATGCATATTCTCACCCTCCATAGCGACCGGTATTTTCCTAGTTGTATGCCGGAGGGGACCATTGTATAAGTCTATTGCGTCTTTTCATTCAAAACTATTAGGTTGTCACGTCTTTTTGCTATCTCTGCGAGCAGGTTGTACAGTCTGACAGCCGTTGGTAGGAAGGATCTGCGAAACCTCTCGGTTGTGCACCTAGGATGATGTAGTCTGCTGCTAAATGAGCTCCTCAGTGCATTCAGTATGTCCTGCATAGGGTGGAACTCGGACTCCAGCAGAGATGATAGTTTAGCCACCGTCCTTCTCTCTCCTATCTCCTCCACTGGGTCAAGGCGCTGCCCCAGGACAGAGCTAGCTTTCTTGATCAGTTTGTTCAGTCTCTTCCTATCGGCTGCCGTAATGCCACTGCCCCAGTAGACCACTCCAAAAGTGATGGCTGATGCCACCACCGTGTCATAGAATGTCTTCAGCAGCGCCCCTTGTACACCAAAAGACCTGAATCTCCTCAGTAGGAACAGCCTGCGCTGTCCCTTCTTGTAGAGTGTGTCAGTATTGTGTGACCAGTCTAGTTTATTGTTCAGATGAACACCCAGGTACTTATAGGATGTCACCATCTCAATGTCTGTTCCCTGTATATTTACACCAGTAAATACACCACAGCACCAGCTGTGAGGGGTTGTCCTTGCCTGCGGCAGTCCACCACCAGCTCCTTAGTTTTCCTCGCGTTGATCTGGAGGCAGTTCCGATAGCACCAGTCCACGAAGTCCTGGATAAGCCCTCTGTACTCAGCTTCATCTAAGATGGCGGCGCGTGCAGAACGCGAGGCTCAGCGTCTCTTCAGATTTTGTGGATTAGCAGTGTTATTTCTGCTCATTTCAGATATGTTCATTCAGAACAGCTTCGCTTTCACATCTTACACCCGAAATGAGCTTTTGGACATTGGATTACAAAATAACGATCTTCCATCATCACACTCAACACTGGTGTACCACAGGGCTGTGTACTCAGCCCATTCCTCTACTCCCTCTTCACCCATGACTGCAGGCCTATGTATGGATCCAATTCCATCATAAAGTTCGCAGATGACACCACGGTGATTGGACTCATCAGGGACAACAATGAGTCAGATTACAGGGCAGAGGTTGAGCACTTGGCTACTTGGTGCGCTGACAATAACCTGCTCCTTAACACCAGCAAAACCAAGGAGCTCATAGTGGACTACAGGAAGGAGAGGGGAGAGACACATGACCCCATCCATATCAATGGCATAGCTGTTGAACGTGTCCCCAGCTTCAAATTCCTGGGGACCCACATCTCGGAGGACCTGTCCTGGTCAGTTAACACCACCAGCCTGATCAAGAAGGCCAATCAGCGCCTCTTCTTCTTGAGGACACTGAAGAAGAACCATCTGTCAACTGACATCCTGGGCAACTTCTACCGCTGTGTGATAGAGAGTACCCTGACCAACTGTGTCACAGTCTGGTATAGGAGCTGCTCTGTCGCTGACCGTAAGGCGCTGCAGCGGGTGGTGAAAACCGCCCAACGCATCACAGGGACTCCACTTCCAGTTATAGAGGACATCTACAGGAAAAGATGTCTGCGCCGGGCACGCAGCATTCTTAGGGACTCCAACTATCCTGCTCATGGACTGTTCCAGCTTCTCCCCTCCAGAAGGCGTTTCAGAAGCCTTCGGACTAGAACCAGCAGGTTTAGGAACAGTTTCTTTCCAACAGCTGTCACGTTATTGAACTTAGTTCCCCGCTGACTCTGTTACCATCATCTCTTACCATCCTCACCTGTACGTAACTGCCCATCTAACTTATTGTACATTATTTGCACATAACCGTACTCTTAACTTTCTGCACTGCTGCATATATTTGCATATATTTGCTTAAATTGCACATACTGTTAATTACTGTATATACTGCACTGCTGTCCTTTGCACTTCTGATTGGATGCTAAACTGTGTTTCGTTACCTTGTATTCATACATGTGTAGTTGAATCTAATCTAATCTAATCTAATCTCCATTGGAGATGAGGCAGGCGATCGCAGAGTCATCAGAGAACTTCTGTCAATGGCAGTGTGTTGTGTTGTGTGAGAAGTCCGCAGTATAGAGGGTGAACAGGAAGGGAGCCAAAACCGTTCCCTGGGGGGCCCCCGTGCTACCGATGATTGTGTCGGGCACATAGTCCCGGGTTCTCACAAACTGAGGCCGGTTAGTGAGGTAGTCCAGGATCCATGATGACAGGTGCTGGTCCGCCCATGCGCACAGCAGCTTGTCCTTCAGGATCATCGGTTGGATTGTGTTGAAAGCACTGGAGAAGTCAAAGAACATGATCCTCACCGCATTCCCGGGCTTCTCCAGGTGGGACAGAGAACGGTGAAGGAGGAAGATCACCGCATCCTCCACCCCAATGCCATGCTGGTAGGCAAACTGGAGTGGATCCATCGCTGGTCCCACCAGGGGGCGGAGGTGAGCAAGGAGCAGTCTCTCCAGGGTCTTCATCATGTGGGACGTCAAGGCCACTGGTCTGTAGCTGTTCAGGTCTTTGGGGTGGGAAGTCTTTGGTACAGGTACCACACAAGATGTTTTCCACAGCTGTGGTACCCTCCCCAGCTTCAGGCTCAGATTGAAGATGTACTCCACAATCCCACACAGCTGGTCTGCACAGGACTTGAGGAGCTTTGCGCTGATGCCGTCCGGTCCCGACGCCTTCCTCGCCTTGATCTTCCTCAGCTCCGTCCTCACCTGGGTCTTAGTCAGGGTCAGGTTGGGGGGCTGTGTGTTGGGAGTGGGGGGGTGTTGATGGAGTGGGGAGTGGGCAGCAGGACTTTAGAGGCAGCAGTGGTTGTTGTGCAGTCAGGGGGGAGGGCGGTTGGTCAAACCTATTGAAAAACAGATTCAGATTGTTCGCCCACTCCCTGCCCCCCGTGGCCTGGGGGGAGGTATTTTGGAGCCCAGAGATGGTTTTAAGGTTTCTCCAGACCCCGCTGATGTCGCTCTGATGGAGAGAGCACTACATGAGCATCTTCTGCTATCCCCCTCCTCCCACCTCAGATTAGCTGCAGCAGTATGCCGATGCCGGTGGTGAAGACAACTCAATCAGCCTCGCCTCACCCTCAATCAGTGAGTTGTCAGATACCGTCAAGAAGCTCCCCTCTGGGCGAGCCCCCAGCACTGATGGAGTTACGGCAGAGATGATGAAAGCCGCCCTCTCCTCCGTCATCCCTTGGCTGAAACATCTGTGCTGCTTCATCTCAGCAGAAGACCGTGTCCCTGGGAAGTGCAGGGATGAGGTCATTCTGTCCTTCTATAAGAACAAGGGTGACGATCGGAACACAGTCAGCTATCATCCCATCATGCTGCTGTCCATCCCTGACAAGGTAATCACCGCTGTCATCCTGAGCCGCATCCACTCCCTGCTCCTTGCCAAGCACTGCCGACAGAAGGCCGGCTTCACCCCTCACCGATCCACAGAGGACTGCATCCTTGCCTTGAGTGTCCTGGCACAGCAACCAAGGGAGTACCGCCAACCTCTATATGCGGCCTATGTTGACCTCAAAGCTGCTTTCGACTCCCTTGACAGGAACACCCTGTGGTAAATCCTTTGTGGCATTGGAGTCCCACCCAAGAACATCAACATTCTCTGGAATCTCTATACCAACACCATGTGCAGGGTACGCGCTGAGAGTGATATGTCAGGCCCTTTTGTCACCACCTCTAGAGTCCGGCAGGGATGTGTTGCCACCCACCATCTTGATACATTTCATCAGACCTGCCTCTGTAACATCTTCGGCATCTGATGGTTCCACCACACCACAAATGATGAGGTCAGTAGGAGGGCTAGCTGTCCTATCTCCATCTCTACCGTCATCAGAAGAGAGACACTGCATCTCCTCGGTCACATGGCCTGGCTGGAAGATGGGACACCGGCAAAGAAGGCCCACTCTGCGAGTGCTCGTCCACCCCCCAAGACTGGCATCGCCCCAAAGGTCAGCCCAGACTGTCCTGGATGACCAAGATTGCAATGATAAGATCTCTGGCTGACCTCATCACACTAGCCCAAGATCACACTGTGTAGCATTACCAGTTGGTTTGAAATAAGAAAAAGATTCATCATTTCTTGGAGAAGAGCTAAGACCCCCTTTCTTACCCTTCACCTAAAGACCACAGCTTTGAAGCCACATTCCATTGGTAAATTGTCCCTCAAATCTCCCCTCCATGCCAGGAATGGTTTGGAATCCCCTGTCATAAATTTGATGGAGTACATTCCCACGAGGCAGTTTGACGTTTTAATAGCCGTCTTAAATTTTCCAGATCTGCACTTCCTTTTCTCTTCAAACTCAAGAGTCCAACATTGCCCTTCAATGGATAATACAGGAATATTTCTCTCTGAAGTTAAACTATTAATTGTGAACAATGAAATAACTTATCTTTTCCCCCCCACAGAGTATCCGCTTTTGAAGATAATGGCAGGACCCTGTGATGGACAATTACAGTTTGAAATGCATTTATGGATACGATTTGATGTGTGTTTCTTTATTTTCAGGATAAATTAATTTTGCATGCCTACCATAAAGAAATTGTCACATTTACAATGTAGACACATTGTTCCTTTATTAGATAAAATACACTTATGGACAAAATTGTTGGTACCCCTCTGTTAATGAAAGAAAAACCCACAATGGTCACAGAAGTAACTTGAATCTGACAAAAGTGGTAATAAATAAAAAGTCTATGAAAATTAACCAATGAAAATCAGACAATGCTTTTGAATTGTGGTTCAACAGAATTTTTTAAAAAAAACAAACTCTTGAAGCAGGCCAGGACAAAAATGATGGTACCCTTAACTTAACCTCTTGCACTCCGTTGTACCGCAGACGGGCAAGTCTCTGCATCCCAGAGCGCACGAGGGCGCAGGAGAGCGCACTGAAAAAAAAAAAAAGTCTGCCGCGAACAGACTGGATATGATTGACCTCTCATTTGACTAATAAGAGCCTTGAATTGAGTTTCTGAAACCTTGAAGAACCAATGACTGAAAACCTAGCAAGATGGACCTGCCTACCAAGGCCGTGAATGCAGTGAGCCAATTGAAGCAGAGAAGTTCGCGAGCTGTTTTTTTTAAGGCTGGGTGAAGAGAGACTGCTGCAGCAGATCAAAAAAGGACCCGCAGGAAGAGCCCACAGACCCAGCAGCACGGAGACCATCCACAAATGCAACCTGTGTGACAGCCACTGCCATTCGCGCATCGGCATGTTCGGCCACAGGCGGTGCTTATTTTGTTTTTGTTCCAGCAGAGTAGACGTTATGATTTCTTCCATGGTCATAGACCGACGGAGGCTGACGACGAAGGCTGAGTGACACACACGCGTTCGCCAGTCTTTTTTTAATTACTACTGTTATTTGTTTTGAAAAATCGTTTGCCAAAAACTGCAATCATGGAAGCACAAAATCGCAATAATGGAATTATGTTTTGATCGGGTCGAAAGACCAGAACCACGAGCAGACCAGCGTCACGTTCGTCTGACAATGAGGAAGAGAAGTTCGCCAGGACAGTGCTGCTGTGAAGCAGTATGGTGTTATAAGGTAAATTATACTTTATCCCTGAAAATTGTAATCCAAAATGACTTTTGACCGATCGGTAAATTACAACTGTGCAGCGCACGAAGTCTGAAGTTCGTGCGCCACGGTACATGGTTCGTCCGTTGCGTCCAGACCGTGAACGCCGCCCTCCCCCCATTCTTCTGTAGCGAGGGGGGGGGGAAGCCACGGTGACTGCGCTGCTGTCGCACATCACCACATGAGGCTAATCCGTCATGTAGCGATGGCCGATGTCCATCCTCTGTAGCGAGGGGGGGGGGGCAAACCCCCCCCACACACACACAGCCCTGAGTGTGACCTTTCATTAGAGCCCAAAATGAAGCTTCTACATTGAATCATTCAAAACTTACAAACGTTTTTCCAAACTGTGCCATTTGGCACAGTTCCAAAACGCCTGGGAACTACCTGAGGAAAAAGCTGTGTAATATATTCATTTTTTGTGGTATTGTTACAAAATTTGGACCGCAGCTGGATAACACTTGGTTCTACATTTCTGTTGCATTTTCCAGCCCGGATCTGAAGCTGTGTGTTATTTGCAAGCATTTGTATCCAAAAAAACACCCAGGCCAAATTTATTTTCTTCAAGTTCACTATGTTTAGATGACTGTAACTCAGTGGCCGGAGCACTTAGAGAGATTATGACTGTTTTGCCAAAACATTCAAAGTGTTTTCTTTTAAATGAGACCAACCCCATGAAGATGCTGCAAAGGGTTGAAGAACAGCTTTCGATTTAATTTGGGCACGTTATTTTTTGGCGTTTTTAGGGAAATTGACCGGAGTGCAAGGGGTTAATATTTTGTTGCACAACCTTTTGAGGCAATCACTGCAATCAAACGATTTCTCTAACCGTCAATGAGACTTCTGCACCTCTCAGCAGATAGTTTGGCCCACTCCTCATGAGCAAACTGCACCAGTTGTCTCAGGTTTGAAGGGTGCTTTCTCCAGATGGCATGTTTCAGCTCCTTCCACAGATGTTCAATAGGATTTAGATCAGGGCTCAGAGAAGGCCACTTTAGAATAGTCCAATGTTTGGCTCTTAGCCATTCTTGGGTGTTTTTAGCTGTGTGTTCTGGGTCATTATCCTGTTGCAAGACCCATGACCTGCACTGAGACCAAGCTGTCTGACACTGGGCAGCACATTTCTCTCTAGAATACCTTGATAGTCTTGAGATTTCATTGTACCCTACACAGATTCAAGACACCCTGTGCCAGATGCAGCAAAGCAGCCCCAGAACATAACAGAACCTCCTCCATGTTTCACAGTAGAGACAGTGTTCTTTTCTTGGTATGCTTCATTTTTGGGTCTGTGAACATAGAGCTGATGTGCCTTGCCACAAAGTTCCAGTTTTGTCTCGTCTGTCCATAGGACATTCTCCCAGAAGCTTTGTGACTTGTCAGCATGCAGTTTGGCAAATTCCAGTCTGGCTTTTTACCTCCGCCAAAGTGGGAGGTTATGTGATCATCGGCGTTGGTTTGTCTGTTTGTCTGTTTGTCTGTTTGTTTGTTTGTTAGCAAGATAACTCAAAAAGTTATGGACGGATTTTCATGAAATTTTCACAGATTGTCAGAAATGGGGCATCCTACAGATGATTAGATTTTGGTGGTGATCCGGATCACCATCTACAAGAAAACCACCATTTCGCAAAATGCCATTTTCGTGAATAACTACTAAACCACTAATCCTATCATTGTCAATCCAATTGCTTGTCATATGTTTTCATGGTCAAGGAATCTGAAAACTGTATGGGGGGAACTGTGGCGCTAAACTGCCATTACGGAAAATGCCATTTTCGTCAATAACTACTGAACCACTAATCCTATCATTGTGAATCCAATTGCTAGTCATATGTTTTCATGGTCAAGGAATCTGAAAACGTACACACAAACACTGTATGGGGGAAGTGTGGCGCTTGGCAGAGGTCTGCGCTCTCCGAGTGCTTTTCTAGTTTATGATTTGTTTTCAATAGTGGTGTCCTCCTTGGTTGTCTCCCATGAAGTCCACTTTGGCTCCAACAACGACAGATGGTGCGATCTGACACTGATGTACCTTGACCTTGGAGTTCACCTTGAATTTGTTTAGAGGTTGTTCTGGGCTCTTTTGTTACCATTCAAATTATCTGTCTCTTCCATTTTTCATCAAGTTTCCTCCTGCGGCCACATCCAGGGAGGTTGGCTACAGTCCCGTGGATCTTAACCCTTTGAGTGTGAGAATTTGCATGCCCCTAGTGGCAGAGTGCGGCACTGCTCCTTGCCTTCTCACTCTGACTTTGTCAAAAGTAAGTGAGAAATTTCTGTTTTTTTTAAATATACTGATTTCTTGTTCATATCTTTTGAAGATATGATGATGAGGTGCTTCTGTACAAAAAACGGTGTCAAAAGACTGAACCATTTCATTGACAAAAAATATTTACCACTCTTGACCACTGGGGGTATGTTGCAGTTCTGCACCATACACACTCAAAGGGTTAAATTTCTGAATAATATGTGCAACTGTAGTCACAGAACATCAAGCTGTTTGGAGATGGTCTTATAGCCTTTACCTTTAACATGCTTGTCTATTATTTTCTTTCTAATCTCCTGAGACAACTCTCTCCCTTGCTTCCTCTGGTCCACGTTTAGTGTGGTACACACCATGTCACCACACAGTACAGTGACCACTTGTCACCCTTTAAATAGGCCAACTCACTGATTTCAAGTTTGTTGACACCTGTGATGTTAATTACAGGACACATCTTGGTTGAACATGTCCCAATGGTCATATTATTTTCAATCTTTTCTAGGGGCACCATCATTTTTGTCCAGGCCTGTTTAATGAGTTAAGTAATTCTGTTGAACCACAATTCAAAAACATTGTCTGATTTTCATTGGTTAATTTTCATAGAATTTTTATTTATTACCACTTTTGTCAGATTCATGTTATTTCTGTGACCATTGTGGGTTTTTCTTTCATTAACAGAAGGGTACCAACAATTTTGTCCACGTGTGTATGTTTTAGTCACTGAAGTTTTTAAGAATTTAAGCTTTAATTCAATTCAATTCAATTCAACTTTATTTATATAGCGCCATTTCACAACAACAGTCATCTCATAGCACTATCAACTGTAGGGGGAACCCCCACAGTTGCAGAAAGACCCCAGCAATCAGGCGATCCCCTGTGAGCAAGCACTTGGCGACGGTGGAGAGGAAAAACTCCCTTTTAACAGGAAGAAACCTCCAGCAGAACCAGGCTCAGGGAGGGGCAGTCATCTGCTGCGACTGGCTGGGGGGTGAGGGGATAGAGAAGAAGAAAAGAACAGACATGTAGAGAGCAAATAGCACGGTGGGGACTCAATCTATGGGAGAGAACAAACAAATGTTAATGACCAGCAAAAAAAATATTTCATTGAGAGTGAGAAAAGGAGTGAGGCCCAGTGCATTACTGGAGGTCCCCCGGCTGACTAAACCTATTAGCAGCATAACTAAGGGAAGGTTACGAAACACATGATCCCTCCCTAATTGTAGGCTATATCAAAAAGGTAGGTTTTAGCCCTATTCTTAAAAACAGAGATCGAGTCTGACTCCCGAATCCAGATTGGCAGCTGATTCCACAGGAGAGGAGCTTGATAACTGAAGGCTCTGCCTCCCATTGTACTTTTGGAGATTCTAGGTATTACAAGTAATCCTGCATTTTGGGAGCATAGTGCTCTGTTAGGATAATACGGTAGTATCAGATCTTTTAAATAAAAAGGAGCCTGATTGTTTAGAGCTTTGTAAGTAAGAAGAAGGATTTTAAACTTAATTCTAAACTCTTGGAAGCCAATGAAGGGAGGCCAGAACCGGAGAGATATGATCTCTCTTTCTAGTACCTGTTAAAACTCTTGCTGCAGCATTTTGGATCAGCTGAAGACTTTTTAAAGATGTTTTAGGACAGCCTGATAATAAAGAATTACAATAATCTAATCTCGAGCAAACAAAAGCGTGGATCAGTTTCTCAGCATCACTCTGAGATGAGATGCTCCTAATCTTGGCAATATTACGCAAATGATAGAAGGCAGTCTTAGAAACAAATTTAATATGTGAATTGAAGGACAAATCCTGATCAAAAATAACTCCAAGGTTCCTCACAGAGCTATTAATAGAAAGAGTAACCGCATCCAAACTGAAAGGCAGTTTGGATGGAAACTTTAATAGGCAGCATATGTATGTTTAAGAAGATTTCATTTTCATATCAAATTCTCTCTCCTTGTCTTATGGGTTAGTTACATTCCAAAAACTATGAACTGACCAATCAGCTTCCAAGTCTCCACACATCTCCTTTTTAGTCAGTTTACGATCTCTGCTGAATAAAGAAACTCACTGCAATTGGTAAAAATTCTACACTAATGGACAGATCCATCCCTGATCTTTGAATGTAGTGGGGGGAAAAAACTTTCCTTTGTCACAAATGCAGTCAAGTTTCAAGTTTGGAGTGACTGCTGAAGAAGCAGTTCCTGCTCTTCCTTTTTTTTTTTTTTTAAGCAGGCACAGCGCTACACTCTGTGCAAACTTTTTTATTTTTCTTTAAAATTCACTTTTTCCTATTTTACTCCTGTTCTTAAATTACCATGTTAAGAAGATTTTGTTTGATTTTAACTTAGCCTAAATCAACTTTGTTCTGACCACAACACATCGGAAGAAACAGATTTGTGATTTGTTTTTTTATAATGTATCAAGTTTGATTTTCTGATTGGACTTTGAATGATGAACAAATATTATCTGGAATTTGATAACCTGACCAAATTCCTTTTTCTGTGCATCAGACAACCTCGGCCAGCAGAATGAGCATCAAGCTTCCACGTATGTGATCCCAGGAGTAGGTCGAGCCATGGGGCAGAACCCATCTGCCATTCTCTTTCAACAGAATCTACGCCTATCCAGCTGGATCAAGATGGTTCCGGACTGCCTGCTACCACCAGGGGACACAATCTCACTCTGCTGTGCTGAAGGTCTGTTGTCCAAATTAGATTTAATTCTTCAGAATATTCATGGTGTATGTTCTGTAAACCTAATATCTTCAAACTCCTGTCAGAACTTCAATTGTCTTTTCATTAATCCCCATTCCTTTTCAGAGTAAGACAATTTTAAAAAAAAAAATAGTTTAATCATCATTTTCTTCATAAAATTGTGTCCACTTTTCTTAACCCCTTGCACTCCGGTCAATTTCCCTAAAAATGCCAAAAAATAACGTGCCCAAAGTAAATCGAAAGCTGTTCTTCAACCCTTTGCAGCATCTTCATGGGGTTAGTCTCATTTAAAAGAAAACACTTTGAATGTTTTGGCAAAACAGTCATAATTTCTCTAAGTGCTCCAGCCACTGAGTTACAGTCATCTAAACATAGTGAACTTGAAGAAAATAAATTTGGCCTAGGTGTTTTTTTGGATACAAATACTTGCAAATAACACAGAGCTTCAGATCCGGGCTGGAAAATGCAACAGAAATGTAGAACCAAGTGTAGCCGAGGTCAAAATTTTGTAACAATACCACAAAAAATGAATATATTACACAGCTTTTTAGTTAGGTTGTTCCCAGGCGTTTTTGAACTGTGCCAAATTGTGCCAAATGGCACAGTTTGGAAAAACGTCTGTAACTTTTGAATGATTCAATATAGAAGCTTCATCTTGGGCTCTAATGAAAGGTGACACTCAGGGCTGTGTGTGTGTGTGGGGAGGTTGTCTCCCCTCCCTCGCTACAGAGGACGGACATCGGCCATCGCTACATGACGGAATAGACTCATGTGGCGACCGCGGCGCAGTCACCGCGGCTCCCCCCCCCCCTCGCTACAGAAGAGTAGAGGGGGGGGGGGCGTTCACAGTCCGGACGCGGCGAACGAACCGTGTACCGCAAAGCTCGGACTTCGTGCGCCGCACAGTTATAATTTACCAATCGGTCAAAAGTCATTTTTTGATTACAATTTTCAGGGATAAAGAACAATTTAGCTTATAACACTTACCTCTTCACAGCAGCGTCCTGGCAAACTTCTCTTCCTCATCGTCAGACGAACGCGATGCTAGTCTGCTCATGGTTCCCGGTCAAAACATAATTCCATTATTGCGGTTTTGCGCTTCCATGATTGCGGTTTTGGCGAATGATTTACGACCTTCGTCGGTCTATGATGACCATGGAAGAGAATCCTAAACGTCTATTCTGCTGGAATAAGTGCAAGTCGCACTTGTGGGTGGTCTCCGTGCTGCTGGGTCTGTAGCAGGTTCTTCCTGCGGGTCCTTTTTTCATCTGCAGCAGTCATTCTCTCTTCACCCAGCCTTACAGAAAACAGCTCGCGAACTTCTGTGCTTCAATTGGCTCGCTGCATTCACAGTGTTGGTAGGCGGGTCCTTCTTGCTAGGTTTTCAGTCATTGGTTCTTCAAGGTTTCAGAAACCCAATTCAAGGCTCTTATTAGTCGAATGAGAGGTCAATCATATCTGATCTGTTTGCGGCTGTGTCTGTAGTGGAAGAACTTTTTTTTTTTTTCAGTGCGCGCTTGGACGCAGCGCCCTCGTGCGTTCTTGTGCACTCTGGGACGCAGAGACATGCCCGTCCGCGGTACACCGGAGTGAAAGAGGTTAACAAATGCTATTTTATGGTCCTTCATTTTCCATTACAGTGCCAGTTGAAGTTATGTTTTTCCTTGGTTCCACAAATGTTTGATAATACACTTTATGCTCATTAACCTGTTGCACTTCGGTGTACCATGGGCGGGCACATCTCTGCGTCCTAGAGCGCATGAGGGCGCCCTAGTACGCACACTGTGCGTCCTAGGGTGCACTGAAGAAAAAAAAAAGCTGCATTTCCATTCTTCCACTACAGACACAGCAGCAAACAGAAAGCCAAAGGAGTGCTTTGATTGGTTTAGATGTGATTGACCTCTCATTTGACTAATAAGAGCCTTGAATTGGGTTTCTGAAACCTTGAAGAACCAATGACTGAAAACCTAGCAAGAAGGACCCACCTACCAACGGCTGCGAATACAGCCAGCCAATTGAAGCACAGAAGTTCGAAAGCTGTTTTGTGTAAGGTTGGGTGACACACAGGCGTTCGCCAGTCTTTTTTTCTTACTACTGCTTTTATTTGTTTTGAAAAATCGTTCACCAAAACCGCAATCATAGAAGCGCAAAAGCGCAATAATGGAATTATGGTTTGACTGGGTCACGTGACCAGAACCACGAGTCCGTAACAAGCGGACCAGCTTCATGTTCGTCTGACAATGAGGAAGAGAAGTTCGCCAACAACACTACTGTTGTGGACAGGTAAGTGTTATAATGTGGGAATGTGAGAATGACGAGACAGAGTTCTCTCTCGAGTCAGCTTTATTCACATCTCCAATATCACGAAGCAGAAAAAAGAGAGCCACACAGGGAACTCTCGTCCTTAAATACCAGGACTCTTACAGTTCACAAGTCACATGTCTCACAGACCATATTGCATTATAATGACAGTAACAATGCATCCTCTCTCCATGATATCACCCCCACTGTCTACAATGCATCCCCTCTTTAATCCTTTAATTATACCCCCACAGTCTCAAGCCTTGCATACCAAAGCTAACACTCTTGCGGCTTCCTGTAATCACCAAGGAAGCGCTGCCTTTGTTCTGATCTAAAATGTGAGTCCAAAAGCAGGTCGCGTATGTGTGTCCACCACACAAAGCCCCCCCCAACATTTTAGAACAAACAAGGGAATAACAACATGCATGCCGTGATAGTATCAATACACATCAGTCCACATGCTGTCTGGGCTTCCGTCTCCTGTCGTATCTGCTGTAGCTGGGATTCAACATCTCTGTGGCGCGGTCACGCTGGGGGTTTGCCGTCTGGGGGTGGAAACCTTTTGTCAGCACCTGTGGGTGTTCTGGGGAAAAATTACTCTGTGAAGCCCCCCGCGGGGGTCTACCTCGCCGCAGGGCCCTCGCCAACAGCACTTGCTCATCTGCCACCACAAAAGCGGGTTTGAGTCTGTTTATGCCAACTTTCTCTTTCCTACCCCCCAAATCTAGCAAAAACTGCTTGTCCCCTGTTTCTAACACTCTGAAGGGTCCGTCATAAGGCGGTCGCAGCAGGGTTCGATGCGCATCGTGTCTGACAAAAACAAACTCTGCGTTCTTCAAAGTTTTAGGCACAAAAACACGCGGAAAACTGTGGTGCGCGGGGCCGGGCAGCGTGCTTGATTCTATGTTACTTCGCAACAGCTGAGACGGGGAGGCGTTTGGCGCAGGGTTATCTGGGAGAAACTCCCCAGGGAGCCGGAGTGGCTGCGCAGACACGAGCTCCGCTGGGGAGGCTTCTAAGTCCTCTTTAGGCGCAGAACGCAACCCCAATAACACTCACAGTAACTTGTCTACCCAATTTGTACCCATCAGCGATGCCCTGAGAGCTGCTTTCAATGACCTATGAAAACGTTCGCATAACCTGTTAGCCTGCGGATTGTACGCGGTTGTGCAGTGAATTGTGACACCCAGGCTGCGGGCCATTGTCGACCAAAGCTCGGACACAAATTGAGGGCCTCTGTCGGACGTAATGTCCGACGGAACGCCGAAGTGCGTCACCCAAGCTGTTAAAAACGCGTGCGCAACCTCCTCGGCCGTGGTTGATGCCAGCGGGACGACTTCAGGCCAGCGCATGGTGCGGTCCACCATTGTGAGAAGGTGTGTGCACCCTTGTGACGGCGGGAGGGGGCCCACGAGGTCCACATGAACGTGATCGAACCTCTTGGCCGGAATGTGAAACGGCTCCAAAGGAGCCGTCGTGTGCCTGTGTACTTTGGCTCGTTGACACGCCGTGCAGGCTGCTGCCCACTCTTTAACTTGTTTGTGGAGGCTCGGCCACACAAATTTCTTTCCTACCATTTTGACCGACGCGCGCACTCCCGGGTGCGCCAAAGAATGAATCGAGTCAAAAATGCGGCGGCGCCACACAGCTGGTACTACTGGACGCGGCCGTCCCGTGGAGACATCGCAGATTAGGGGGGGGCATACCGTCTTGCAGCACCCTGCTCTCCAGCCTTAACCCTGTTGGTCCAGACTGAAGCGCGCGCACCTCCACGTCACCAACCTGCTCTGCAGCCATGGCTGCGTAATCTACTCCTACTCTGACTGGGGTCGCCACGGCATGCGAGAGGCAATCTGCCACTACAATGAGTTTGCCCGCATACCAGTACCAGTATCAGTGGTACTCTGATATCGCGGCCAGCTGTCTCTGCTGCTGGCCTGACCACGGTTCAGAAACCTTGGCCATCACGAATGTTAGCGGTTTGTGGTCAACGAACGTGGTGAAAGAGCATCCTTCTAGCCAGAACTGAAAGTGGCGAATGGCCAAATGGAGAGCGAGCAGCTCCCTGTCAAACGCGCTGTATTTACGTTCGCTATCGCGCAAGGTCCTGCTGAAAACGGCGAGGGGCTGCCAAACCCCGGCTACATGTTGCTCCACGACCGCCCCTATGGCCACCTCTGATGCTTCAGTGGTGAGCGCTATGCGGGCCGTTGGGTCTGGGTGTGCCAACAACGCAGCCTTTGCCAAGGCTGCTTTCACCTCCGAGAACGCTTGGTCCCGCTCCGGGGACCACTCGATCTTATCAGCGGGTTTCTTTTTTTTGAGCACAGCATAACTCAGGCTGCATGAGTTGCGCTGCGCGGGGGAGAAAACGGTTATAAAAATTCACCATTCCCAAAAACTCCTGCAACGCCCTGACCGTCTGCAGCCGGGGAAAATCTGCCACCGCGCGAACTTTGTCAGGAAGCGGAACTGCTCCTTCGGGGGAGACGCGGTGTCCTAAAAAAATCGATCTACACCACCCCGAACTGACACTTCGCTGGGTTGATTATTAACCTGTGATCTCCCAACCTTCGGAAAACTGTGGCCAGGTGTTTTTTGTGTTCATCTTCGGACGCGCTGGCTACTAAAATATCGTCCAAGTAGACGAACACGAAAGGGAGATCGCGAAGCACCGCGTCCATCATGTGTTGGAACGTCTGAGCAGCCCCTTTAAGTCCGAATGGCATACATAAAAACTCGAATAGGCCAAACGGAGTTATTACCGCTGTTTTGAGTATGTCCTCAGTGCGCACTGGGACTTGGTGGTAACCGCAGACCAAGTCTATTTTAGAAAAAACGCGCGCCCCTGCCAAATGAACGGAAAAATCTTGGATATGCGGGATTGGGTAGCGGTCGTGCGCTGTAGCATTGTTTAACCTGCGGAAATCCCCGTAAGGTCGCCATGATCCGTCGGCTTTCGGGACCATGTGCAGCGGGGAAGCCCACGGATTGTTTGAACGTCTGATAATGCCCAACCTCTCCAGGTTGGCGAACTCTTCAGGCGCTATGGCCAGTTTAACTGCGTCCAAGCGCTGAGCTTTTGCAAAAACTGGTGGTCCGGTAGTGGTAATAAAATGCTCCACCCCGTGCTTAGCGACTGTTGCCGAAAATGTGGGGACCGTGAGTGCTGGGAACTGAGTGAGCAGTGTGTGGAACTTACCGCTTGCAGCTGTGACGTTGGCTTGTGTTGTTGGCGGGGCCACTCACGCTGTACAGGGGATAGAATCAAAAGAAAGTGCATTAACCAGGCGCCTGTTAGCGGGATCAACCAACAAACCATGTGAGCACAGAAAATCAGCCCCCAACATATTGAAATTTACTGCTGCTACAACAAAAGTCCACTCAAATGTACGGCCGTGTAGAGACAGAAGCAGAGTCTTCTCACCAAATGTCTTAATCTCCGAGCCGTTCGCTGCTGTCACCCGGGGACCTCCGGAACCATCTAGTCTGTCTGCGTAGGAAGGTGTGATGAAACTCAACTGGGAGCCTGTGTCGACAAGGAACTGCCTCCCCGAGCGTGTGTCCGACAAGTAGAGCAGCTTGTTCTCCTCCCCGAGGGCCACGGCTGCTACCAACCCCCGGTCTTGGCGTTTCCCGAACGCCCGAACTGGCACGGTGGTACACATTTGCGTGCCCTCTCTGCGAAGCGGCGAAGGTAGAAACAAAGGACGTCGGATCCGCGTTCCCTGGCCCCTGCCTCCGCCATCGTCGGTGAGTCTGGTACCGCTGCCTCTGGCCTCCTGTCGTCTCCGGTCGTTGCGCTGAGTTCCGCTGCAGCGGCTGTGGCTGCGTGCCGCTTGGTGGCGTTGACAATCCGCTGCGCCTCTCGGCCCAGCGCGCGGTAGTCCCGTTGGGCCAACAGTGGCGAACTGGCCAGGGTCGCTCTCGCTGCTGACGGTAGAGTCCTGAGGAAGAGGTGGGTGAAAATGAAGTGATCGTCGTCAGAGCCTTTCAACCTCAACAACTTCTCCATCAGGTTCGCGGGCATGTCATTTTCCGACTCCGTCAGCACCAGGAGCCTTTCTGCTCGCTCCTCCGCCGAGGGGGTGAATTGCCGGATGAGTGCAGCCTTCAACGTGCCGTATTTGTCGCTGTCCGGTGGCTGGTCGATCAGGCTCTCCACATGCTGGGCCGTGTTGTTGTCCAGCTTTGCGACTATGTGGTAGAATTTTGTGGCGTCTACCGATATCCCCCGGAGGTTGAACTGCGCCTCAACCGCGTTGAACCAGGAGCATGGATTGTTCTGCCAGAAGTCCGGTAGCTGGACTGTAGCAGCATTCGCTTGGCTGGGGGCTCCTGACGAGGCTGGCCCGGGGGAATTCTCCTCTTGCATGATACGTCTTGGGTCACCAGTGTGGGAATGTGAGAATGATGAGACAGAGTTCTCTCTCGAGTCAGCTTTATTCACATCTCCAACATCACGAAGCAGAAAAAAGAGAGCCACACAGGGAACTCTCGTCCTTAAATACCAGGACTCTTACAGTTCACAAGTCACATGTCTCACAGACCACATTGCATTATAATGACAGTAACAATGCATCCTCTCTCCATGATATCACCCCCACTGTCTACAATGCATCCCCTCTTTAATCCTTTAATTATACCCCCACAGTCTCAAGCCTTGCATACCAAAGCTAACACTCTTGCGGCTTCCTGTAATCACCAAGGAAGCTCTGCCTTTGTTCTGATCTAAAATGTGAGTCCAAAAGCAGGTTGCGTATGTGTGTCCACCACAATAAGCTAAATTATTCTTTATCCCTGAAAATTGTAATCCAAATGACTTTTGACCGATCGGTAAATTACAACTGTGCGTTATCGCAACATGACGGACCCGGTCCGGGTCCGTCATGTTGCGAACGTCCCCCCGTCATGTTTTGAACGACCCCCCCCCCCCCGCTACTCTTCTGTAGCGGATTGCAGATATATTGCAGATATTTTAGTCCAACTGTGCGTAGTAGACCGCAGTGCACAGAGCGTGTACCGGGGTGCACGGACTGGACATGGTTCGTGCGCCGCGTCCGGACTGTGAACCCCCCCCCCCCCCCCGCTACTGTTCTGTAGCGGATTGCAGATATTATTGCAGATATTTTAGTCCAACTGTGCGTATTAGACCGCGACGCACAGAGCGTGTACCGCGGCACACGGACTGGACACAGTTCGTGCGCCGCATCCAGATCGTGAACGCCCCCACCCACTACTGCTCTGTAGCGGATTGCAGATATTATTGCAGATATTTTAGTCCAACTGTGCGTATTAGACCGCAACGCACAGAGCGTGTACCACGGCACACGGACTGGACACGGTTCGTGCGCCGCATCCAGATCGTGAACGCCCCCACCCACTACTGTTCTGTAGCGGATTGCAGATATTATTGCAGATATTTTATTCCAACTGTGCGTATTAGACCGTGGCGCACAGAGCATGTACCGCGGCGCAAGGACTGGACACGGTTCGTGCGCCGTGTCCGGACCGTGACCCCCCACCCCTGCTACTGTTCTGTAGTGGATTGCAGATATTATTGCAGATATTTTAGTCCAACTGTGCGTATTAGACCGCGGCGCACCGTCACCGCTTTCCGTCATGTAGTGATGGGCGATGTCCGTCCTCTGTAGCGGGGGTGGTGGTGGGAGTTGTTATCTTCTACATTACAGATATTCTAGTATAATTTTTAGTGCACTGTAGGATATTTTTTCTTGTAAAAAAAAAGCCACAAATTTTTTACGTGGCATGCTTCTTTGTGTGTGGGGGCTTGTTTGTTCATTCATTCATTCATGAATGAATAAACAACCCCCCCCCCCACACACACACAGCCCTTCACCTTTCATTAGAGCCCAAGATGAAGCTTCTATATTGAATCATTCAAAAGTTACAGACGTTTTTCCAAACTGTGCCATTTGGCACAATTTGGCACAGTTCAAAAACGCCTGGGAACAACCTAACTAAAAAGCTGTGTAATATATTCATTTTTTGTGGTATTGTTACAAAATTTTGACCTCAGCTGGATAACACTTGGTTCTACATTTCTGTTGCATTTTCCAGCCCGGATCTGAAGCTGTGTGTTATTTGCAAGCATTTGTATCCAAAAAAACACCCAGGCAAAATTTATTTTCTTCAAGTTCAGTATGTTTACATGACTGTTACTCAGTGGCCGGAGCACTTAGAGAGATTATGACTGTTTTGCCAAAAAATTTAAAGTGTTTTCTTTTAAATGAGACCAAACCCATGAAGATGCTGCAAAGGGTTGAAGAACAGCTTTTGATTTACTTTGGGTATGTTATTTTTTGGCATTTTTAGGGAAATTGACCAGAGAGCAAGGGGTTAACCCACTACTAGTCTAACGTGCTCGTGATACATGTTGAATTCATGGTCTTAAAGTCATCTGAATGTGTTCAAATATCCTGAAATTTCTTATTAGACTATTAGAAAGATACAGATGTGGACAAAATTGTTGGTACACCTCTGTTAATGAAAGAAAAACCCACAATGGTCACAGAAATAGCTTGAATCTGACAAAAGTAGTAATAAATAAAAATTCTATGAAAATTAACCAATGAAAATCAGACAATGCTTTTGAATTGTGGTTCAACAGAATTATTTTAAAAAACAAACTCATGAAACAGGCCTGGACAAAAATGATGGTACCCCGAGAAAAGGGGGAAAATAATGTGACCATAGGGACATGTTCAACCAAGATGTGTCCTCTAACATCACAGGTGTCTACAAACTTGTAATTAGTCAGTTGGCCTATTTAAAGGGTGACAAGTAGTCACTGAGCTGTTTGGTAACATGGTGTGTACCACCCTAAATACGGACAAGAGGAAGCAAAGGAGAGAGTTGTCTCAGGAGATTCGAAAGAAAATTATAAACATGCACGTTAAAGGTAAAGGCTATAAGACCATCTCCAAGCAGCTTGATGTTCCTGTGACTACAGTTGCACATATTATTCAGAAATTTAAGATCCACAGGACTGTAGCCAACCTCCCTGGACGTGGCCACAGGAGGAGACGGATAATACGAATTGTAAGAAAAGAGCCCAGAACAACCTCTAAATACATTCATGGTGAACTCCAAGGTCAAGGTACATCAGTGTCAGATCGCACCATCCATCGTTGTTTGAGACAAAGTGGACTTCATGGGAGACAACCAAGGAAGACACCACTGTTGAAAACGAATCATAAAAAAAGCCAGACTGGAATTTGCCAAACTGCATGTGGACAAGCCACAAAGCTTCTGGGAGAATGTCCTATGGACAGACGAGACAAAACTGGAACTTTGTGGCAAGGCACATCAGCTCTATGGTCACAGATGCAAAAATGAAGCATACCAAGAAAAGAACACTGTCTCTACTATGAAACATGGAGGAGGTTCTGTTATGTTCTGGGGCTGCTTTGCTGCATCTGGCACAGGGTGTCTTGAATCTGTGCAGGGTACAATGAAATCTCAAGACTATCAAGGTATTCTAGAGAGAAATGTGCTGCCCAGTGTCAGACAGTTTGGTCTTAGTCGCAGGTCATGGGTCTTGCAGCAGGATAATGACCCAAAACACACAGCTAAAAACACCCAAGAATGGCTCAGAGCAAAACATTGGACTATTCTAAAGTGGCCTTCTAGAAGCCCTGATCTAAATCCTGATCTATTGAACATCTGTGGGAGGAGCTGAAACATGCCGTTTGGAGAAAGCACCCTTCAAACCTGAGAAAACTGGAGCAGTTTGCTCATGAGGAGTGGGCCAAAATACCTGCTGAGAGGTGCAGAAGTTTCATTGACAGTTACAGAAATCGTTTGATTGCAGTGATTGCCTCAGAAGGTTGTGCAACAAAATATTAAGTTAAGGGTACCATCATTTTTGTCCAGGCCTGTTTCATGAGTTTGTTTTTTAAAATAATTCTGTTGAACCACAATTCAAAAGCATTGTCTGATTTTAACTGGTTAATTTTCATAGAATTTTTATTTATTACTACTTTTGTCAGATTCAAGTTATTTCTTTGACCATTGTGGGTTTTTCTTTCATAAACAGAGGGGTACCAACAATTATGTCCACGTCTGTATATGGGAGTGAGTGTTTGATTCCATGTCCATCTTCTTGATTAAAAGCAGACAAGAGACTTCCGGTTATGGCGGCTACGTAGGAAGGACACATATCACTCTGCTCTGCTCCTAGAGATAAAAATTCGGCAAATAACTCTCTCATTTGGAACAGAACTTTTCCCAGCGTTTGGGCGAGGATATGCCGGTGAAGCCTAAGGCTGGGAAATCAGGTGGGGGAAAAATTGAACCGCCGAAGCAGTCCAAATTAACGGACTTTCACGTCTGTGGGGCAGCAGGAAAAGCTGCGGATATGGCGGATGAAACTAGCGGTGGTGCGGTGACTGCTGATGACGGTGGCACAGATGCAGTGCTGGCTGCCATTAGCTCAATGAGAGCAGACTTTTCCGCTAAACTTGATGGGATTATGGCAGCGTTGGATGCAATGAGAAAGGAATTGGGTGACTGCGTGCAGCGAGTGACGTAGGTGGAGCTTCGTGTTTCCAGTGCCGAGGATGACGTCGGCAGACTTCAATTAAAGGTGCGCATTTTGGAAAAAAATAAATAAATGTCTGGAAGATAATGTCCTGGACTTGGAGTCCCGGTCGAGACGGAACAACCTGAGGCTGGTGGGTCTACCGGAGGGAGCCGAAGGTCGTGACCCATGCTCCTTTTTGGAGGGGTGGATCCCGGAGGCGCTGAACAACGTGGAGCTACATTCATCAGTCGTCTTGGAAAGCGCCCACCGAATTGGCCCACCGAGAGATAACAAGGCAGCACCGAGGACGCTAATTATGAAGTTCCTCAGCTACAGAGACAGGATGACAATCTCCAACGCGGCGCAAGCCAAAGGAGAAATTAAATACCAGGATCAACAGGTGCGGTTCTACCCAGATTTGGCCTCAGGAATCCAACAATTAAGGAAGCAGTTTGACCTCATCCGTAAAGAACTGCGCAACCTTGGGATTCGTCATGGAGTGATTCACCCTGCAAGACTGTTGGTCACGTATAAGGGCAGAACACACATCTTCAAGACCCCTGAGGAGGCGCAGGAGCTCATCAAGAAGATCCAGGAAGAGACTGGTGGGAGCTAAGCATGAACAGAATATAGGGTAGAGTATTTAAGCATTTACATAGGCATCTAACTGATTTGAAGCATATAGCAAGTTTACAAAATATAAATTGTATTACATATTAAAAAAAAAACAAAAAACAAAAAACTATGATGTACAAAATTGCTATAAAATTTTGGAGTTAAATTGGAAAATTACAGAAGAGAGTTAATGTTACGTTATTAAAAGCCGTAGAGTTAGGGTGATTGGGAGGATGAAGAAGGAGTGGCTTTGGCTGATCCTCGTGGGTGTGGAGCGGTCGATGGCTATAGCGGGAGACAGAATTTTTTTTTTGATTTTGGGGGGTTTACCACGAAGGTGGGAAGGGGGAATTTGTTTGTGTGTAGTTTGTAGGATGAATGTTCAACCACTCATGTTTTTGCTTCTCTGTATGAGCATGTTTATATTGCGAGGTAATCCTAAACCCCCTATTGATCATAGACCAAAGCGTTAATCTTAATTTAACTTCATGGAATTGCAGAGGTCTACAAAATTTAAAAAAACTTAAACAAGTTATGAATAAAATAAAAGACATAGGTTCAAAAATTGTGTTTTTACAAGAAACCCATCTAATAGAGGAGGATGTAAAAAGAATTAGGAGAAGATTCAATTCAATTCAATTCAACTTTATTTATATAGCGCCATTTCACAACAACAGTCATCTCATAGCACTATAAACTGTAGGGGGAACCCCCACAGTTGCAGAAAGACCCCAGCAATCAGGCGATCCCCTGTGAGCAAGCACTTGGCGACGGTGGAGAGGAAAAACTCCCTTTTAACAGGAAGAAACCTCCAGCAGAACCAGGCTCAGGGAGGGGCAGTCATCTGCTGCGACTGGCTGGGGGGTGAGGGGACAGAGAAGAAGAAAAGAACAGACATGTAGAGAGCAAACAGCACGATGGGGACTCAATCTATGGGAGAGAACAAACAAATGTTAATGACCAGCAAAAAAAAAATATTTCATAGAGAGTGAGGAAAGGAGTGAGGCCCAGTGCATTACTGGAGGTCCCCCGGCTGACTAAACCTATTAGCAGCATAACTAAGGGAGGGTTCAGAAACACATGATCCCTCCCTAATTGTAGGCTATATCAAAAAGGTAGGTTTTAGCCCTATTCTTAAAAACAGAGATCGAGTCTGACTCCCGAATCCAGATTGGCAGCTGATTCCACAGGAGAGGAGCTTGATAACTGAAGGCTCTGCCTCCCATTGTACTTTTGGAGATTCTAGGTATTACAAGTAAACCTGCATTTTGGGAGCGTAGTGCTCTGTTAGGATGATACGGTAGTATCAGATCTTTTAAATAAAAAGGAGCCTGATTGTTTAGAGCTTTGTAAGTAAGAAGAAGGATTTTAAACTTAATTCTAAACTCTATGGGAAGCCAATGAAGGGAGGCCAGAACCGGAGAGATATGATCTCTCATTCTAGTACCTGTTAAAACTCTTGCTGCAGCATTTTGGATCAGCTGAAGACTTTTTAAAGATGTTTTAGGACAGCCTGATAATAAAGAATTACAATAATCTAATCTCGAGCTAACAAAAGCGTGGATCAGCTTCTCAGCATCACTCTGAGACAAGATGCTCCTAATCTTGGCAATATTACGCAAATGATAGAAGGCAGTCTTAGAAACAAATTTAATATGTGAATTGAAGGACAAATCCTGATCAAAAATAACTCCAAGGTTCCTCACAGAGCTATTAAGAGAAAGAGTAACTGCATCCAAACTGAAAGTTTGATTTGGAAAGGAATTTCTAAGGTTTTTTGGACCAACAAGAATGACTTCAGTCTTATCTGAATTTAATAGCAGGAAATTACAAGTCATCCAAACTTTGATTTCCTTAAGACAGGCTTCTAACTTGGCTAATTGATTAGTATCATCTGGCTTCATTGACAGGTATAATTGTGTGTCATCTGCATAACAGTGAAAATGTATACAGTGCTTTCTAATAATGTTGCCTAACGGAAGCATATATAAACTAAAAACAGTAGGGCCAAGCACAGATCCCTGTGGAACTCCATGACTAAGCTTTGAGCTGAGAGAAAACTCATCATTTACATGAACAAACTGGAACCTATCAGATAAATAAGATCTAAACCACTGCAACGAAGTTCCATTAAGTCCAACATAGTGTTCTAATCTATCAAGTAGAATATTATGATCAATAGTATCAAAAGCTGCACTAAGATCTAAAAGGACAAGTACAGAAACTAGTCCATTATCAGATGCAATGAGGAGGTCGTTAGTGACCTTCGCTAAGGCTGTTTCAGTGCTATGATGGATTCTAAACCCAGATTGAAACTCCTCAAATAAACCATTTCCCTGCAGGTGGTCAAATAATTGCGTAGCAACAACTCTTTCTAAGATTTTTGAAATGAAAGGGAGATTAGAGATTGGTCTATAGTTAGCTAAAGCTCCTGGATCTAGCGTTGGCTTTTTGAGTAAGGGTTTAATTACAGCCGTTTTAAAAGCCTGCGGTACATGGCCTAAAGTTAATGAAGAATTGATTATATGAAGAATAAAGGTACCAATAAGTGGGAAGACTTCTTTAAATAACCTGGTAGGAATAGGGTCTAAAAGACAAGTTGAAGGTTTGGATGAGGAAACTATTTTGTCTAACTCACAAAGGTCGATTGGAGTAAACTCATCAAGACAGACATCAATAGAAGGAGTTGTAGTAGTTACAGTATTTAAGTTAACTGTGGGAAGAATCTGATTGATTTTATCTCTGATGGATGAAATTTTATTATTGAAAAAGTTCATAAAGTCCTGACTAGTAAGCTCTAAGGGGATGCTAGGATTGACAGAGTCCTGACTCTTTGTCAACCTGGCTACAGTACTGAAAAGAAACCTGGGATTATTCTTGTTCTCTTCTATTAATGCAGAGTAATAACTCGTTCTAGCTTTTCTAAGAGATTTTTTATAAATTAAAAGATGATTTCTCCAAGCTAAATAGATTTCATCTAAATTAGTAGAGCGCCATTTTCTTTCTAATTGACGAGTCTTCTGTTTTAAGCTACGAGTTTCTGTGTTGAACCAAGGAGTTAAAAATCTCTGATTAGACTTTTTCTTTTTTAAGGGGGCCACCAAGTCTAGAGCCTGATGCAGAGAAGCTGAAACACTATCCACCATGCTATCAATTACAGAAGGAGCAAGCTGTCTATAGCTTATTTCCGTTGTGTTGACACATGGCATAGAGGAAACAATCT
This sequence comes from Pholidichthys leucotaenia, assembly GCA_020510985.1. Classification (NCBI taxonomy): domain Eukaryota; kingdom Metazoa; phylum Chordata; class Actinopteri; order Cichliformes; family Pholidichthyidae; genus Pholidichthys; species Pholidichthys leucotaenia. Next base: position 11,971,165 of record CM035836.1, read on the forward strand.
GCATAAATTTGGAAACAGCATCATCTGAGAGGCATCTACTGTGATAATATTTTTCTTTAGGAGCCAAATAGTCAGAAATAGTAAAATCAAAGGTTAACAGACAATGGTCTGACAGTACAGGGTTATGAGGAGACACTACAAGATGGCAAGGAAGTGTGTTCACCTCATCATTTTCATCCCGAGCCAGGGGAGTTATGACTCTCATACATAAATCAGTCCCATTTCAAGTGAAAAATGTAATTGGAGACAAATTTGGAAGATATCTAATTATTCAAGGATCTTTGCTATTAGAAAACATAAATCTGGTGAACTTATACGGTCCCAACATAGATGATCAAAAGTTCTTTGCTAATTTATTTCTTATCTTATCATCACTTACAGGGCAACATATAATAGCAGGGGATTTTAATTGTACATTGAATCCCGGTATAGACAGATCAACAGGACTGGACTGTACACACAATGGATGCAGGATGATCATTAAACATTCTATGAAAGAATTGAGATTGCTGGATATATAGAGAGAAATGAAACCACAAGTTAAAGCCTACTCTTGTTATTCTAATACCTACAAGTCATTCTCACGTATTGACTATTTTTTGATCTCCACAGAATTAAGGTCCAAGATTCAAAACTGCTTTTATGATAATATTGTGATCTCTGATCATGCACCCTGTTGTCTCATATATGTAGATAAGAAATTGACAAAGGAGCCAGGTAGGTGGCAATTTCAGCATAAATGGCTTCAGGATGAGGAATTTATTAAGTACATAGAAAAACAGATAGATGAGTTCTTTGACATCAATACTACACAAACATCAGCATGTATAAAGTGGGAGGCTTTCAAAGCTTTTATTAGGGGACATATTATTAGTTATACAGGTTCAAAATCTAAGAAGACTCGAGAGGAGAGAGTCCAATTGGAACACAAATTAAAAATTCTTCAAGAAAAAGTGTATGCAGGAAGTGACCCAAAGTTAGAGAACGAATTAATAATTCTGAGAGCTGAATATGACAAAAAATCAGCGAATAGAGCTGCCTCGAGTCTTCTAAGATTGAAGCAATCTTTTTATGAACAAGGTGAAAAATCAGGAAAATTATTGGCATGGCAGATTAAACAATTAGAATCTAAAACACCAATTACCAGTATTATAAGTAACGGACAGGTAGTTGTAGATCCTTTAGAAATTAATAGAGCCTTTAGAGATTACTATGAAAAATTATATGATACAAAAAATGAAACTGACTTAACAAAACTAAATGGGTTTTTGGACGGACTATCTATACCGTGTATTCCAAATGAAAACAGGGAGATACTGGAGTCTAAAATTAGTCAAGAAGAAGTTGGGCTAGCCATTGATAATATGAAATCAGGAAAAAGTGCAGGACCAGATGGTCTTCCAGTTGACCTCTATAAAAAATTTAAGAATAAATTAATAAAACCTTTTTTGGAAATGGTTTTAGAAGCATTTCAAAATAGTAATTTACCATCATACATGAATAATGCCTTAATTATACTGTTGCCAAAACCAGGTAAACCCTCTAATAAATGTGAAAATATGAGACCAATAAGCCTATTAAATGCTGACCTTAAGATAATCTGTAAAATTTTAGCCAGACGAATACAAGAAATATTACCAAATATTATTAACCGAGATCAGAATGGCTTTATAAAGGGAAGACGAGGCTTCCATAATGTAAGAAGATTATTCAATATTATTTACTCTAATAAAGAAGCACCGGATACAGCTCTCCTATCATTGGACGCCGAAAAGGCCTTTGATAGGGTCGAATGGCCCTTTCTTTTTGAAGTCTTACAAAGGTTTGGACTTGGAAATAATTTCATAAAATGGGTTCAGATAATATATAATAATGCTACAGCAGAAATCCTAACAAACAGTAATATCTCAAAATCAATAAAAATCAATAGAGGATGTCGACAAGGCTGTCCACTTTCACCTTTACTGTTTACTATGGCAATTGAACCTTTAGCGATGGCAGTACATTTACATCCGCAAATATATGGAATTAAGGTTGGACCAACAGAACATAAAATCTCCCTGTACGCCGATGACATAATTTTGTTTATGTCGAATCTTAAAAAATCGATTCCGACCTTGTTGAATTTAATAAAGAATTTTGGGGAAATATCAGGATATAAAATAAATAAAACTAAATCTTCAATATTAATGCTAAATGAGTCCCAGAGAAAGCACCCAGCTCCTGAGGTAAATCAATTCAATGTTGTAAATCAGTTTAAATATTTAGGAATTCAAATTGTGCCCAAGCTGGAATCAGTCGCCAGTGCCAACTACGAAGCCTTAATGACAGACATTAATGAGTTAATTCAGAGATGGATGTCACTACCAATGTCGATGATTGGGAGAATTAATATACTTAAAAGTAATATCTTACCCAAAATACTTTATTTATTTCAATACATTCCTTTACCACCATCTTCAGATCTATTCTCAAGAATTAAAAAAAAGTTAGTGGAGTTTATATGGAACAATAGGAAGGCTAGATTACGTCTGTCCTTACTATATTTACCATTTGATCGTGGAGGTCTGAAATGTCCAGACTTTATGTTGTATTACTGGTCAGCACAACTGAGGTCTATGACATATTATTTTTCATCAAATGATCTCCCTCACTGGACTGAAATGGAATCATACAATTTACCTTTACCTCTTCCCATATTCATATACTCAGACTCGGCAAAAAAATTACAGAAACAAGTTAAAAATCCATTTGTAAAGCATATGATCAAAATATGGTGTTGTAGAAGATGTGCTCAAATGATGAGGCTGAGTTTAGTCGTAAACCAGCTTTATTGACAGAACACAGCTTCTAGCATTCTCAAAGCAGGAAAGAGAAAGAATCATATCTCATCACCCTTTTATATGTTTCCAGCATCAGAATTCAAGTCACATGGTGTTTTCAGTAAACATACAGTCACAAAGCATCCCTTTGAATCTTCACCATTGTCTCTCATTTCCTGATGAACCGGAAATCTCTCCGGGGCATCTTCTGTGGGACAAAGAGACAAATCTCACACCTCCTTGTTATCTTCTGCAGATTCGAGTCCTCTGTCCTTGCAGACGTGACACCCTCAATACACATGCAGTCCTGTCTCTGTGGAAACGTGAGCCCACAATGTGTGTCGCCCACACTGTGAAACTAAAAAATATTTAAAAGAACCACACTTACTGTCACAATTTAGTCCAATATGGGGTAATCAATATTTTAAACCAGGGAGAGCGGATGCTGTATTTAAAGTATGGAATTTAAAAGGGATTCAAAAAATTCAAGATTTATATCTGTCATGTTCAGATAACATAATGTCTTTTGAAGAGCTGAGGATCAAATTTAATCTTAATAGAACACATTTTTTTAAAATATCTTCAGATTAGGAACTTTATTCGATCAAATCAAAACAATGCTCTCACTCGACCTATTTATTCATCCTTGGAAAAAATCTTGACGAAAGATTGTAAGAGAAAGGGTATTATTTCAGAGTTTTATAACTCATTGACACTATCTTCAAGTGAAAACTCACAGAAAATACTGAATTATTGGAAAGAAGACCTGCAAACTGAAATTTCAGAGGAACAGTGGGAATTGGCTTGTACAGAAGCTCAAACCAAATCAATAAATGTACGTCTAAAACTGATACATTTTAAATGGTTAATGCGGATGTATGTTACACCGGTGGAATTAAATAGATATAACAAAAACATACCAGATACATGCACAAAATGTATGGAAAGTAAAGGAACCTTATTTCATTGTTTATGGGAATGTAGAAAAATTAGAATGTTTTGGGAAGAGGTGAGGGGAACAATTGAAAAAATAATTTCAAAACAAATCATATTGAATCCTAAATTGTTTTTGTTGGGTCTGCATCCAGAAAAGCACAACTTTAATAAAAGTGAACGAGCATTCATAGACCTCAGTTTGCTTAACGCCAAAAAATGTATTGCACTATTGTGGAAAAAGACTCATAGACCAGATGTGACTCAGTGGTTAAGACAGATGTTAACAAACCTTCCACTAGAAAGAATAACATACACACTGAAATCAAAGGAAACTGTGTTTGAGAATATATGGAGACCTTTTATTGATTATGTAAAGAATTTAAACATAACTTTTGAAGAAGAAGGTGAATGATGTGTGTGGACCTTATAAATTCCAAACTGGTGAATGTATAATATGTATACTTATGTAATGGATTGCCTAGACTAAACAGAGGAGCATTGTTGAAGACCTGTTCCTGTTAGTGGTTGTTGGTGTGTTTTAGTATATTTTTTTTTTATTATTTTAGTGTTAGTGTTTGATTGTTTGTGTTATGTTTGTAAAAAAGGTTCAATAAAAATATTGTGGGAAAAAAAAAAGCAGACAAGAACTTAGAGGGTGTTTTTAGACTGATTCATTATTGGTACAAATACAGAATTATTAAAGTAGAACTGAGCCCACCTTTTGGCGCAAAAAGTAGAATAGCAGATTAATTCCTTATGACCTATTGTATTTTTCAACACATAAAAGAAATTTTTAGGCCGTGCGATGGCCAAGCTATAAGCCGATAAACTTTTGCCTCTGGCTGGCAGTGCCAAACAAACCAGAAGTAGTGCAGACGACGCTGCGTGACGTCACAAGTGTGATCCCTAACCAAAACAACAATGGCAGATGATAGCAGTTCCAGCAGTCAAGAACACCAGAGTTTTCAGAGTGAAGAGGCATTCAGGATCGGTGACGAGACAGAGGAGGATGCAGGAGTGTGGCAGGTGGCAGGCGTGCACAAGGGCGAGCCCGGGAGACAGAGACCTAATGCACCTGTGACAGCAGCTGGCAGACGGCGATGCAGAGGCGAGGTCCGCCGCCGGGGAATACACCTGTGCACAGGGGAGAGACTGGAAAGGCAAAGGTAGGTATGCTTACGCTGTAGATCTTGCTGGGAGATGAGGGGGTTCCTCTGCAGCAAGAGGGCTGAAGGAATCAGACAGCTTCATGCCGAAGCCCAGGGCAGAGTGGCTTATATCCCACGCTGCTGACGAGGCGCAAGTGTGCGCGCAGCTGGCGCCGCTAATGAGCGGCGAGTTGTAACATATCCAGCCTGTGTTGTATTGTAGCTTAGTTTTCTTTTTTCTCGGTCACATTTTGTCTTAGTTTTGTTTTGAATTGTAATCGCTCTTGCCTGTTTTCTCTTTTGAATTCTTGGATGGAATATGGGTGGGCAATATAAGCTGCGGCTTCAGCCATCACCCATTTCGGATAACTTACGTTGAATTGTATAATCAGATGAGTCATTGTTCAATTTGACCTTGTTGTTATATCATTCAGTTTCTTTCAACCTGTACTGTACTATCCGAAATAAATAAATTCATTCATTCATTCAAAAAATTGGGCTATGTATTACAATACTTCTACAGACTATAGTGGCAATACACATGAACAGAACTGGCCTCTGCATTTGACTGTGCTATTTATAAATACAGTGATCCCTCACTTATCGCGTTTAATGGGGACCAGAACCGACCGCGAAAAGTGAAAAACCGCGAAGTAGCGTCACCCCCCCCCCCCCCCAAGGGCGTCACAAGCACTATTTTGCACAAAAAGGCACAAGAGAACAGCGAAAAGTGCCACTAAGCAACACGAGCGATAAAGAACAATGAATGTGGTCTTCCTTCGCTGGGTATGTGCGCTCTGCAGGGAGAGAAGCTGGGTAAAACGTCTCGGCCAATCAGCTTGCGAGGTAAAACGTCTCGGCCAATCAGCTTGCGAGATTCCCGAGCGGTGAAGAGGTGGGCGGAGAGGAGTGGAGCGGTGGTCAGAGAGGTGTATTTTGAGTTGTGCGGGCTCTCCGTGTTGATACCTGATGTTCTAATGTAGTCTCCCTGCCTTCTGCTAGCGCCCGGGCAACTTCCGTGCCATTTTTTCTCAATTTTGAATTTTTGATGAATATTTTTGAAAAATCCGCGATGCACTGAGGGCACGAAAGGTGTAATATCTATATCTAGAAACGCATCGCTTCCCGGTCGCTTTTCCTCCCCCTTTCTTTTCTTTCGTCGCCATGACAGCTTTCCTTGGCCACTGAACAGATCTTCCCAGGTGTTGGAAGTGTTTTGTAGTCGACTATCACAACAAAATGCACCAAAAACAACCAGTGTCGACGTGCTCGCAATGGTAAACATGGAGGACTGTGTCACACTCGTGACGTCACGTGGAACTCCGGCTGCACTTCTGGTTAATCGGCGGATTTGTCTGATTTTTCAGGGTGGGAAATTCAAAATCGCAATTTTCTCCAAGATCCCGGGATTTGTGGAGGGGGTGCCAATGATAAATTATCTTTATAATTGTATGTACTATCACCCAGTGCCGTTCAATGCCGTTTAGTTCAGTTCTACTTTAATAAATTGTCCATTCTTTTGGTATGGGACTGGTACCCCATGAGTTTATGCGTGTTTGTAATGAAGAGAAACCTTGTTCCTACTCACATGCATATTTACATTAATAAGTCAGCCGGGGGACCTCCAATAATGCACTGGGCCTCACTCCTTTCTTCACTCTCAATGAAATATTTTTTTTTTTGCTGGTCATTAACATCTGTTTGTTCTCTCCCATAGATTGAGTCCCCATCGTGCTGTTTGCTCTCTACATGTCTGTTCTTTTCATCTTCTCTGTCCCCTCACCCCCAGCCAGTCGCAGCAGATGACTGCCCCTCCCTGAGCCTGGTTCTGCTGGAGGTTTCTTCCTGTTAAAAGGGAGTTTTTCCTCTCCACCATCGCCAAGTGCTTGCTCACAGGGGATCGCCTGATTGCTGGGGTCTTTCTGCAACTGTGGGGGTTTCCCCTACAGTTGATAGTGCTATGAGATGACTGTTGTTGTGAAATGGCGATATATAAATAAAGTTGAATTGAATTGAATTAATACTTGTATCATCCATAAACTACACATATAAAACCATACACCCTGCCTTCAGATGATTGGCTGCAATGGTCTCTTAACTGGCCAGGCGAGGATTAAGTAATAAAGTTTTTACAAATAATCTTTAATTAAAAAAAGCCAGAGGTGCAGCTTGAAGTAGAACTTGTTCCACTTTACTGTGCTGCATTTTTACTCCACCCTGCAGAAACGTGCAGATCACGTTAGACCTTCCAGTCAGACCAAGTCAGCTTCAGTTAGTGGCTGTGTCTCAGTTCAGTTTCTGCATCCTCCAAGTGTGCGTTACTAGTCCAGATACTTCACTGCGCTGCATCAAAGGCTGTCCCATTCCGTGGGCTCCTTCACATGCGGCCAACAAATGCAGCCTTCAAACCCCCGAAAACGAAGGATACATGAAGAGTACCTTGTGGCCCTGACATATCCCAGCATTCAGTGCATGGCTCAGCCTGGCTTTTGTTTCCAGCTCAGCAAAAAGTGGAGCAAAGTTGGAAACCGTTCAAAGCAGGGATGTTAATGATTAATTGACTTTTAAATAACTGTTGATAAGAATTTAGTTGACTAAACTAAATTAGTTGTCAATAAATTGATAACTCAGCACTCAGCAGTCCTTTTCAATGGAGGACATGCAATGACGTCACTTCGCTTACAGCCATGCCCCCCTCCTTCCAGATTGAACAAATCAAAGATGGCTATTGTAGCCCATGTATTTTTGCCTACATATGCTTAAGCATAAAGGAGATTGCATGTGTGGATTGACCTCACGTCCTGAATGGAACAATATGTCTGGACCACCTGCGGTTAACAACAAGAGGACGGAGGTATGGGGATAAGAGACTGGAAGGACTTCCCGACCTCCTGGGGGACAGGTGAAGGACTGAGAGACCGGAGGGGGAGTTAATGTCAGTAGGGGGTTTTGACAGGGATATGTGATTCTCCCTTTGTGTGAGATGTATAAATGTGAAGGTCTGATGCAGCTCATCCTCTTTTGTTCTTGAGAGAAGGCTGGGGATGAAGTGCTTGAATAAAACCTGAATTAAAAGCCAATTCAGCTTTGTTATTTCACGCTCCCCACATTGGTGACCAGTGACGTGTGAGAATGCCTGGAAATGCTCTCCACGAACAGGACTCATTGGCGTCTGCCCTAGCGAGCGCCATCGCCGTCAAACTGCCGGAATTCTGGCAGGACAACCCAGACTCGTGGTTCCTCCAGGCGGAGGCACAGTTCACGCTCGCAGGCATAACGGCGGATGACACTAAATTCTACCACGTCATCGCTAGACTCGACAACCGCACATCTCGATGCGTGCGGAGCTTGGTACAGCAGCCACCCGCCGAAGACAAATACGGCAGATTGAAGGCTGCCCTCACCAAGTGTTTCACGCCCTCAGCCGAAGAGAGGGCTAGGAGGCTCCTGGCTATGCTCAACCAAGGAGATCACAGGCCAGTCGCCCTGATGGAAGACATGCTGCAGCTGAGGGGGTCAGACGACGACGATTTCCTCTTTAAGTACATCTTCCTGACTAACCTCCCGACGCATATGAGAGGAACGCTGTCCAGCATGCGTTGTGACACCCAGCAGGATTTCCGTGACCTGGCCCAAGAGGCGCAGAGGCTCCTCAGCTCCTGCGGCGAGCAGGCGACCGCGGCGGTAACCCGAGGCAGCGACGAGCCGGAGACAGCCGAGCCGAACCTACCAACCATGGCAGCGGCGCGGCCCCGACGCGACAGAGGTGATGGCCCAGCAGCAGAGGCACGGCCCCGACGCAGCGGAGGAGAGGATCTCTGCTTTTATCATCGGCGGTTCGCAGAGAGGGCACACAGGTGTGTGCCACCGTGCAACTTCAAGAAGTCGGGAAACGGCAGGACCGAGAATCGTTAGCAGCTTCGGCTCTCGGCGAAAGAAATAAGCTGCTATACATCACCGATACGAGCTCCGGGTGCCAGTTCCTTATAGACACCGGAGCCCAAGTGAGTTTCATCACCCCAACCTATGCTGACCGGGTGGCTGGCCCCCGTGGAAACGGGGCAACGGTGGCGAACGGCTCGAGCATCAACACCTACGGGGAAAGGACTTTGTCTCTGTCCTTACATGGCCGCTCTTATGAATGGACTTTTGTCATAGCGGCGGTGAGTTTCAACATGTTAGGTGCTGATTTTCTGTGCTCACATGGTTTGTTAGTTGATCTTGCCAATAGGCGGCTGGTAAATGCACTCTCTTTTTACTCTATTCCCTGTGCAGGTCGAGTGTCCCCGCCACTGGTGCAGACCAACGTCGCCACAGCAGGTGGTAAGTTTAACACAATACTCACCCAGTTTCCAGAACTCACGGTTCCCACATTCTCGGCAACAGTTGCGAAACACGGGGTGGAGCATTTTATCACTACAACTGGCCCCCCCGTCTTCGCGAAAGCTCGGCGCCTGGATGCTGCTAAACTCTCCATGGCGCGCGAGGAGTTCGCCAGCCTAGAGAGGCTGGGCATTATTCGCCATTCGAAAAGCCCATGGGCTTCGCCGGTGCATATGGTCCCGAAAGCCGACGGCTCATGAAGACCTTGCGGCGATTACCGCAGGCTAAACAACGCCACGGCACACGATCGCTACCCCATCCCACACATCCAGGATTTTTCAGTGCATTTAGCGGAGGCGCGCATTTTTTCTAAAATAGACCTGGTTCGCGGCTACCATCAGGTTCCGGTCCGGCCGGAGGACATTCCTAAAATGGCGGTTATAACCCCTTTTGGACTTTTTGAGTTTTTGCACATGCTGTTTGGCTTGAAAGGCGCCGCACAAACATTCCAACGCATGATGGATGCCGTGTTACGTGATCTTCCATTCGTGTCCGTTTACCTCGACGACATTTTGGTCGCCAGTACCTCAGAGGAAGAACAGGAAAAACACCTCACTGCGGTTTTTCGGAGGTTGGAAGAGCACGGCTTAATAATTAATCCAGCCAAGTGCCAGTTTGGCGTTGCGCAGATTGATTTTTTGGGCCACCGCGTGTCCCCAGAAGGGGCAGTTCCGCTGCCGGATAAGGTGCGCGCAGTAGCAGATTTTCCCCGACCACAAACGGTCAAATCATTGCAGGAATTTTTAGGAATGGTGAATTTTTATAACCGTTTCCTACCCCACGCAGCACAGCTCATGCAGCCATTATACGCCGCGCTCAGAAAGCAAAAACCCTCCAATACAATCGAGTGGTCCCCGGAGCGCGCGTTCACGGAGGTAAAAAAAGCCTTGGCTGAAGCCGCGCTTCTAGCTCATCCGGACCCATCGGCCCGCATCGCGCTAACTACCGACGCATCAGATTTGGCTATAGGGGCAGTTATAGAGCGGCACGTTGCCAGTGTTTGGCAGCCGCTAGCTTTCTTCAGCAAATCCTTGAGCGAAGCTGAGCGGAAATACAGCACGTTTGACAGGGAGCTGTTAGCGCTCCATTTGGCCATCCGCCATTTCTAGTTCTGGCTGGAAGGTCGGCGTTTCACCGCTTTTGTTGACCATAAGCCGCTCACTTTCACGATGTCCAAAATTTCAGATCTGTGGTCGGGCCGGCAGCGGAGGAAGCTGGCCGCAATTTCGGAATTTACCACTGATATTCAGCACGTAGCGGGTAAACTCAACATAGTAGCAGACTGCCTCTCTCGCGCGGCCACAGCACTGGCACGCACAGAGGCAGATTATACTGCAGCAGCCGCGAAGTAAAATAGCAGTGCGGAAGCGCACACGGCCCCAGTTCACGTAGGGATAGATTACGCAGCCATGGCAGCGGAGCAGGGCAGAGATGCGGATGTGCGCGCGCTCCAGTCTGGACCAACAGGGTTAAGGCTGGAGAGCAGTGTTTGCAAACCGGTATGCCCCCCCTAATCTGCGATGTGTCAACCGGGCGGCCACGCCCGGTAGTCCCGGCCACGTGGCGCCGCCGCATTTTCGACTCAGTTCACTCCCTGGCACACCCAGGGGTGCGCGCTTCTGTGAAAATGGTAGCGGAGAAGTTTGTTTGGCCAAGCCTGCGCAAGCATGTGAAAGAGTGGGCGAGGACCTGCATGGCTTGTCAGCGGGCCAAAATTCATAAGCACACAAGAGCCCCTTTAGAACCGTTCCACATTCCGGCCAAAAGATTCGATCACGTGCACGTCGACCTTGTGGGCCCCCTACCGTCGTCGCAGGGGTTCACACATCTTTTGACAATGGTGGACCGAACCACACGCTGGCCGGAAGTGGTCCCACTGACATCGACCACGGCCGCAGAAGTGGCTCACGTTTTTTTGACGGCCTGGGTAGCGCGTTTCGGGGTCCCGTCGGATATTACGTCCGACAGAGGGCCTCAATTCGCCTCTGAGCTGTGGTCAGCGATGGCCAGCAGCTTAGGAGCGAAAATTCACCGCACTACCGCTTATCACCCTCAGGCTAACGGTTTGTGCGAGCGTTTTCATAGGTCTTTGAAGGCAGCCCTCAGAGCGTCGCTTACGGATGCAGATTGGGTAAACAAACTACCATGGGTTTTATTAGGGTTGCGTTCTGCGCCTAAGGAGGATTTAAATGCCTCCCCAGCGGAGTTAGTTTTTGCTCAACCTCTCAGGCTGCCCGGTGAGTTTCTACCAGAGCATCTGGAACCGGGACGCCTCCCGGCTCTTGGACCTCCGATCGGCACGGGAGCGGACATGCTCCCGGGCCCCGTTCATCACACTTTTCTGCACGTTTTTGTTTGCAAAGCTTTAAAAAATGCTGAGTTCGTTTTTGTCAGGCACGAGGCTCTAAGACCAACCCTCCGACCGCCATATGATGGGCCATATAGGGTGCTGGAGACAGGTGATAAGCATTTTGTGCTAGATTTGGGAGACAGAAAGGAAACAGTCAGTATTGACAGACTAAAGCCTGCTTTTGTGATGAACGATGAGTCTGTACGGGTAGCGAGGGCACCTCGATGCGGCAGACCCCCCAGGGAACGCGTCCCGGAGTCCCCGCAGGGATCAAATAACCATTCTCTTCCTCAGTCAGCAGATTCTTTGCAGGACGGCGCTGCAGGGACGCCGATACCTACTTACAGCAGATTTGGAAGACGGTTGAAGCCCAGACGGCGTACGGACTGACTGTTTGGTGTTTGATGTTTGATGTGATCATGTGGTATAGGCTATGCTATTGATGTTATCACTGATTTTTGATGTGGTCATGTGGTATAGACTGTGCTGTTGGTATTAACATGTTCTCTCAATTTGACTGTTTGGTGTTTGATGTTTGATGTGATCATGTGGTATAGACTATGCTATTGATGTTATCACTGATTTTTGATGTGGTCATGTGGTATAGACTGTGCTGTTGATATTAACATAAGATAAGATAAGATAAGATAAGATAAGCCTTTATTAGTCCCACAACGGGGAAATTCCAGGATTGCAACAGCACAGGGATAGCAACACTCAGAGCAACAATCAGAAGGCAAGAAAAAAAACAAGCAAGCAAGAGCAGCTAATAAACATATGTACGTATTACTATAAAATATATATATATACACACACACACAGACACACAGTGCAGAGCATTGTAGCTGGATGGAATAAATATATGAATATATGAACACACAGTGCAGAGCATTGTAGCTAGATGGAATAAATATGTAAATATATAAACACCCACAGTACGGAGCATTGCAGCTAGGTGGAATAAATATGCAAGTATATAAACACACACAGTGCGGAGCAATGTAGCTAGATGGAATAATATGTAGATATATAAATATATAAACACACCCAGTGCTGAGCATTGTAGCTAGATGGAATAAATATGCAAATATATAAACACACACAGTGCAGAGCATTGTTGCTAGATGGAATGAAACAGCATAACCGTCTACTTAGTTATCCTACATGGTATGATTATGTGCCCATACATATTCTCACCCTCCATAGCGACCGGTATGTTCCTAGTTGTATGCCGGAGGGGACCATTGTGTAAGTCTATTGCATCTTTTGCATTCAAAAAACTATTAGTTTGTTACGTCTTTTTGCTATCTCTGCGAGCAGCCCTGCTTAGGTTGTACAGTCTGACAGCCGTTGGTAGGAAGGACCTACGAAACCTCTCGGTTGTGCACCTGGGATGATGTAGTCTGCTGCTAAATGAGCTCCTCAGTGCATTCAGTATGTCCTGCATAGGGTGGAACTCGGACTCCAGCAGAGATGACAGTTTAGCCGCCGTCCTTCTCTCTCCTATCTCCTCCATCGGATCAAGGCGCTGCCCCAGGACAGAGCTAGCTTTCTTAATCAGTTTGTTCAGTCTCAAACATGTCAAACATGTCAACATGTCAACAGTCAAACATGTTCTCTTAATTTTAATATATTGTCCATTCTTCGACGTTTGGGGGGGAGGGGGTTATGTAGCCCATGTATTTTTGCCTACATATGCTTAAGCATAAAGGAGATTGCATGTGTGGATTGACCTCACGTCCTGAATGGAACAATATGTCTGGACCACCTGCGGTTAACAGCAAGAGGACAGAGGTACGGGGATAAGAGACTGGAAGGACTTCCCGACCTCCTGGGGGACAGGTGGAGGACTGAGAGACCGGAGGGAGAGTTAATGTCAGTAGGGGGTTTTGACAGGGATATGTGATTCTCCCTTTGTGTGAGATGTATAAATGTGAAGGTCTGATGCAGCTCATCCTCTTTTGTTCTTGAGAGATGGCTGGGGATGAAGTGCTTGAATAAAACCTGAATTAAAAGCCAATTCAGCTTTGTTATTTCACGCTCCCCACAGCTATGTGTAGCAGTAAAAACACTGACAGAGGAATACAAATGATTCTATGCTCAAACTGACGGTAGTTGGACTCAACAGCAACCCTCATAGCTTTCAAAAGAATCTGTGATCCGCTAATATCCACTAGTGGCCAGAAATTTGGTTTCCTGAAATTTATGTGTACTTAATTTCAACACCAGGAAAATATACAAAGCAGAGCCTGAAAGCATTTAAAAGCCTGGATGATTGGTCATACTTCAAGGCAGGATTTGTAGGCAAAATTAAAGTAACAAAGACACCTATGGATACTCTAGTTGTCTGTGGACAGGTATGTATGTGTTATTACTATTATGGTTTTTTTTAATGTTGCTACCGTTAGCTAACCTAGCATTAGCCAACTACAGTATCATTTCACCTTTTCCCCACATCTAACAGTTATTCATTAATTGTGTGGGTAAAACACAGCCAGTGAATGGCTTTAATAAGCTAATAAATCACCATCCTCTTTACAGTGAACAAATCCAACATACCTGTGACAAAATGAGAACAACAAAGCCACGTTTCGGTGCATGGATTCCAGTTGCTTCTGCTGATTGCAGCAACCCATTTGCTTCTCCTTTCTTGAGTTGTCGGCAGTCTGTAAAAGGATAGCTCAGACTTCTTGCAGAATCTATTTGAACAGTCAATTGCAGAACAGCTCTTCCCCATTTTACATGTGCTTTGAAGGCATTAATTCAATTCAATTCAACTTTATTTACAGTATATAGCGCCATTTCACAACAACAGTCATCTCATAGCACTATGAATGAATGAATGAATGAATTTATTTATTTCGGATAGTACATTACAGGTTAAAAGAAACTGTATAATATAACAAAAAGGTCAAATTAGACAAAGACTCCTTCTACTATACAATTCCACGTGAGTTATCCGAAATGGGTGATGGCTGAAGCCGCAGCTTATATTGCCAATCAACTGTAGGGGGAACCCCCACAGTTGCAGAAAGACCCCAGCAATCAGGAGATCCCCTATGAGCAAGCACTTGGCGACGGTGGAGAGGAAAAACTCCCTTTTAACAGGAAGAAACCTCCAGCAGAACCAGGCTCAGGGAGGGGCAGTCATCTGCTGCGACTGGCTGGGGGGTGAGGGGACAGAGAAAATTAAAAGAACAGACATGTAGAGAGCAAACAGCACGATGGGGACTCAATCTATGGGAGAGAACAAACAGATGTTAATGACCAGCAAAAAAAAATATTTAATTGAGAGTGAGGAAAGGAGTGAGGCCCAGTGCATTACTGGAGGTCCCCCGGCTGACTAAACCTATTAGCAGCATAACTAAGGGAGGGTTCAGAAACACATGATCCCTCCCTAATTGTAGGCTATATCAAAAAGTAGGTTTTAGCCCTATTCTTAAAAACAGAGATCGAGTCTGACTCCCGAATCCAGATTGGCAGCTGGTTCCACAGGAGAGGAGTTTGATAACTGAAGGCTCTGCCTCCCATTGTACTTTTGGAGATTCTAGGTATTACAAGTAATCCTGCATTTTGGGAGCGTAGTGCTCTGTTAGGATAATACGGTAGTATCAGATCTTTTAAATAAAAAGGAGCCTGATTGTTTAGAGCTTTGTAAGTAAGAAGAAGGCTTTTAAACTTAATTCTAAACTCTATGGGAAGCCAATGAAGGGAGGCCAGAACCGGAGAGATATGATCTCTCTTTCTAGTACCTGTTAAAACTCTTGCTGCAGCATTTTGGATCAGCTGAAGACTTTTTGAAGATGTTTTAGGACAGCCTGATAATAAAGAATTACAATAATCTAATCTCGAGCTAACCAAAAGCGTGGATCAGTTTCTCAGCATCACTCTGAGACAAGATGCTCCTAATCTTGGCAATATTATGCAAATGATAGAAGGCAGTCTTAGAAACAAATTTAATATGTGAATTGAAGGACAGATCTTGATCAAAAATAATTCCAAGGTTCAGAGCTATTAAGAGAAAGAGTAACCGCATCCAAACTGAAAGTTTGATTTGGAAAGGTATTTCTAAGGTTTTTTGGACCAACAAGAATGACTTCAGTCTTATCTGAATTTAATAGCAGGAAATTACAAGTCATCCAAGCTTTGATTTCCTTAAGACAGGCTTCTAACTTGGCTAATTGATTACTATCATCTGGCTTCATTGACAGGTATAATTGTGTGTCATCTGCATAACAATGAAAATGTATACAGTGCTTTCTAATAATGTTGCCTAACGGAAGCATATATAAACTAAAAAGAGTAGGGCCTAGCACAGATCCCTGTGGAACTCCATGACTAAGCTTTGAGTTGAAAGAAAACTCATTATTTACATGAACAAACTGGAACCTATCAGATAAATAAGATCTAAACCACTGCAACGAAGTTCCATTAAGTCTAACATAGGGTTCTAATCTATCAAGTAGAATATTATGATCGATAGTATCAAAAGCTGCACTAAGGTCTAAAAGGACAAGTACAGAAACCAGTCCATTATCAGATGCGATGAGGAGATCGTTAGTGACCTTCGCTAAGGCTGTTTCAGTACTATGATGGATTCTAAACCCAGATTGAAACTCTTCAAGTAAACCATTTCCCTGCAGGTGGTCAAATAATTGCGTAGCAACAACTCTTTCTAAGATTTTTGAAATGAAAGGGAGATTAGAGATTGGTCTATAGTTAGCTAAAGCTCCTGGATCTAGCGTTGGCTTTTTGAGTAAGGTTTTAATTACAGCCGTTTTAAAAGCCTGCGGTACATGGCCTAAAGTTAATGAAGAATTGATAATATGAAGAATAAAGCTACCAATAAGTGGGAAGACTTCTTTAAATAACCTGGTAGGAATAGGGTCTAAAAGACAAGTTGAAGGTTTGGATGAGGAAACTATTTTGTCTAACTCACAAAGGTCGATTGGAGTAAACTCATCAAGACAGACATCAATTGAAGGAGTTGTAGTAGTTACAGTATTTAAGTTAACTGTGGGAAGAATCTGATTGATTTTATCTCTGATGGATGAAATTTTATTATTGAAAAAGTTCATAAAGTCCTGACTAGTAAGCTCTAAGGGAATGCTAGGATTGACAGAGTCCTGACTCTTTGTCAACCTGGCTACAGTGCTGAAAAGAAACCTGGGATTATTCTTGTTCTCTTCTATTAATACAGAATAATAACTCGTTCTAGCTTTTCTAAGAGATTTTTTTATAGATTAAAAGATGATTTCTCCAAGCTAAATAGATTTCATCTAAATTAGTGGAGTGCCATTTTCTTTCTAATTGACGAGTCTGCGGCGGATGGAAAATAAGCAGCGAAGTGAGGGTTTTAAGTAGGTTTATTATCATACCGCCGTCACAGGAACTCCGCTCCAGCCCTTGTGTGAGCAGACTGGAGCGGGTCCTCAGGCTCTCAGCAAAGAGACACAGGATGTGTGTGTCAGCAGCAGTAGTCGAAGAGTGAGAGTGAGATTTACAGAATAACGCAGCTTATATACCCAACTACAGACAATACATGAAAGGCATTCACAGCAGTAGGTATGGGCATTTGCATTTGAGAGACACACATAACAATGAGGAGATTGCAAGCCAGGATTCGCCTCTGCTCTAGAACTGCAGGACAAAAGAGGTTACAAGGCACATCTACATATTGTCATCAGTGTATAGACACAGTAAGGACAGGAAGCATGAACACAATGCATGAATGGCATATTAACATCACAGTAGTGAGCCGGAAAAAGCCAGGAGAAGTGGGCTGTCTGTAGACATTAATGCACACATTGCTGTGCCTGTCCAGCTGTTGTGGGGATTACGCCACACACTCCCCCCCAGAGGGCTCGGCAGGCGGCCGAGGCCTCGATAGTCCGAAAATAA
Source organism: Pholidichthys leucotaenia (assembly GCA_020510985.1). Taxonomy (NCBI): domain Eukaryota; kingdom Metazoa; phylum Chordata; class Actinopteri; order Cichliformes; family Pholidichthyidae; genus Pholidichthys; species Pholidichthys leucotaenia. Next base: position 11,988,705 of record CM035836.1, read on the forward strand.
GCAGCGAAGTGAGGGTTTTAAGTAGGTTTATTATCATACCGCCGTCACAGGAACTCCGCTCTTTGGCAGCGAGCAGGGAAAGCTCTGTGTAGGCGGAGGTGGAGGGGGGTGGGGGGTAGTAAATGCCGGCTCTGGATGGTGAAATCGTCTGAGCCGTGCAAAAATTGCTTGTTGGTCCGCGATGTCGAGGGGCTGTCCCGTTGAAGGTGCGGAGATCCACAAGAAGAAAAATTAGTCACTGGCTCCTCTCACGATTAAGTCCTGCAAGGATTAATAGTGGCCGTGAAGAAAAAAAGGGGCGGCTGTAAGAAAAAAACAAAAGCAAAGGGACTTGGCGTGTTGACTTTAGGTGCGGGCGCAACCCTAAAGCCCTCGGGAACCGCAGACTGCTGAATTCCCTATGTGCGCCATGGCTAAGACCATTAGCAAATCCAGTGAGCAAGCTGCGTGCGTGCCTCAGGTGTACGAGCAACCCTGAAGGGCCTGTGTGCAGCGGCGAAGGAGGATGGGGTCTGTAGAGCCGTATGCGTCCCGTGCGTGGTGCGCCATCCTCGTAACTCCCCGGTGCGTGTGCTGGGGCTCCGTGCGTGGGTGGGCCAGCTGGAGAGGAGACAGGGTCAGGGAGCTTAATCATCCCTGTTCAACGAGTTGCTGTAGATAGGTCATGGTGCATTCAGGTCCACGCGCTGCTTTCTCCGTCGGCCGTGGGTCGCCGTCGTGGAGAGAGGACAAGGTGCGTGCACTCTCGTATGGAGAGAAACTGTGAGAGCAGCCGGTCCAGCGTGGATGTGCAGATCTCAGACGTGCAGATCTCACCATGAAGAACGGGTCACCAGTGTAGCTGTCCAGACCAGAAGGTTGCATCGCACAAAACGTGCGCTTTCTCGGGGTCACCAGCGTAACTGTCCAGACCATAAGGTTGCGTCACACAAAACGTGCGCTTTCTCGGGGTCACCAGCGTAACTGTCCAGACCAGAAGGTTGCTGCACAAAGCGTGTGCATTCTTGGGGTCACCAATATGGCGGCACAAAAAATAAGGAGCGAACTGAGAGTTTTTAAGTAGGTTTATTATCATACCACCGTCACAGGAACTCCGCTCCAGCCCTTGTGTGAGCAGACTGGAGCGGGTCCTCAGGCTCTCAGCAAAGAGACACAGGATGTGTGTGTCAGCAGCAGTAGTCAAAGAGTGAGAGTGAGATTTACAGAATAACGCAGCTTAAATACCCAACTACAGACAATACATGAAAGGCATTCACAGCAGTAGGTATGGGCATTTGCATTTGAGAGACACACATAACAATGAGGAGATTGCAAGCCAGGATTCGCCTCTGCTCTAGAACTGCAGGACAAAAGAGGTTACAAGGCACATCTACATATTGTCATCAGTGTATAGACACAGTAAGGACAGGAAGCATGAACACAATGCATGAATGGCACATTAACATCACAGTAGTGAGCCGGAAAAAGCCAGAAGAAGTGGGCTGTCTGTAGACATTAATACACACATTGCTGTGCCTGTCCAGCTGTTGTGGGGATTACGCCACAGAGTCTTCTGTTTTAAGCTACGAGTTTTTGTGTTAAACCAAGGAGTTAGAAATCTCTGATTAGACTTTTTCTTTTTTAAGGGGGCCACCAAGTCTAGAGTCTGATGCAGAGAAGCTGTAACACTATCCACCATGTTATCAATTACAGAAGGAGCAAGCTGTCTATAGCTTATTTCCGTTGTGTTGACACATGGCATAGAGGAAACAATCCGCATAAATTTGGTAACAGCATCATCTGAGAGGCATCTACTGTAATAATATTTTTCTTTTGGAGCCAAATAGTCAGAAATAGTAAAGTCAAAGGTTAACAGACAATGGTCTGACAGTACAGGGTTATGAGGAGACACTACAAGATTTTCTATTTCTATGCCATATGTCAGAACAAGGTCCAACGTATGGTAGAGGTAATGAGTAGAATTTCCTACTTTCTGAGAAAACCCAATCGAGTCTAATATTGAATTAAATGCCACATTAAGGCAGTCACTATCTACATCCACATGTATATTAAAAGGAACTCCGATTACATTGGCATGTTAGTTCTATATGCTTTATTTTTATGTTAGTAACATAACTATAATATAATTTTTTTTTAAATAATTCCCAGTTTTATATATGTTTAAAAAACTTTATTACGATGTAAATCGCCATTTCTGTTTACGTCGCAATGCATTCTGGGTAGTGACGTAGAATGGTTGCAGCCGTTTTTTCTGTCTTATACAAGCCAAGAAGTGAAGCTACGAACTACTGCCATTTGTCAGTGAAAATGCCACATTGTGCAGCTTTTGGATGTAATTTCCAATCAAAGGAAAATAAAGAGAGCGGGGTAAGCCTCCATAGCTTTCCTAAAGAGAGAAAATTGAGGAAAAAGTGGGGCGGCAGCGGCTCAGCAGGTAGAGCAGGTCGTCTAATAACCCGATGGTTGTCGGTTCGCATCACGCTCTCCCCAGATATCCTGCCGTTGTGTCCCTGGGCAAGACACGTCACCCGCATTGCCTCCAGTGCCCATAACACTGGGTATGAATGTGTAAAAATGTTTAAATGCTCGGTGGTGGCCGGAGAGGCCGTTGGAGCGGATTGGCAGCCACATTTCCGTCACTCTGTGTCTGTGATCACGCGCTATAGCGCACGCTTGATAAAGCTGACATATGTATTAATCACGCTGTGATAAAGCACGATATCACTCAAAGCGCACGCATAAGACATGTCTGTGATCACGCGCTATAGCGCACGCCTGATAAAGCTGACATTGTGGCGTATTAAATTAAGGAACCCAGTGTGGAGGCACAGAATAAGTGCAGGCACGGCGAACTGAAGTTTAAAAGGGTGTTTATTTCATCCTCCAGCACAAGGGCTCCCCCCAGTGCTGTGGGAGCGCGCTGGAGCGAGCCCTCTGTCTCTAGTCAGCAAACAGGCAATGCGTGTGATCAAAAAGAGAGGAAGAGGGCTCGCTCCAGTGCGCTCCCACAGCGTTGGGGTGAACCCTCGTGCTGGAGGATGAAATAAACACCCTTTTAAACTTCAGTTCGCCGTGTCCTGCCTGCACTTATTCCGTGCCTCCACACTGGGTTCCCTTATTTAATATGTCACAATTGGCTGCACGGTGGCGCAGTGGTTTAGCACTGTGGCAGCACAGTTTTACCCTCGGCCGGGGGATCGCGGGGATCATGAGATCGTGGGTTCGATCCCAGCCCCCGACCAACAGTGAGCTGTGTGGAGTTTGCATGTTCTCCCCGTGCTGCGCGGGTTTACTCCGGGATTTCTCCGGTTTCCTCCTGCACACCAAAAACATGTAGGTTTAGGGTGCTTGCGCACGCAGTGACCGGCAGCCGGTGGCTTGTCACCAGACTGCAAACCAAGTCTACCTACGGGTACAAATAAGTAACAAAAAAAAAAAAAAATGTCAGCTTTATCAGGCCACAACATATGCATTAATCACGCTGTGATAAAGCACCATATCGCTCAAAGCGCACGCTTGGGTTGACATGTCAAAGATCTGGCTGGCAGTCATTTGGAACGACTTTGGAGCACTGCTTATGGACGTTCAATCCGCAGTCTGAGAAAGCAACAGAGAAATTGCTTTATGTTGCTGAGAGTCCATGTTTATCAGTTCAGTGCCCATCATGCTTGTAGACAATTTTTTGTGTTTGAGCATTCTATTGTAAGTAAATCAACAATATATAAATTTCACCTTAAAATAATGCTTCCTCAAGCGCACGCTTGAGACACTCAAAGCGGAGAGACACTCGCGGAGCGGAGAGACACTCGAGCGCACACTATATCGCTCATTTGAGCGATATAGAGCTTTATCATAGTGTGATAAAATATATATATATATATATATATATATCAGCTTTATCAAGCGTGCGCTTGATAAAAATTCGAACTGGTGACAAAATTCGAACCGTGATTCACTTGACCGTGTGCAAAGCGCACGCTCGTGCGCGATTTCATGCTTTATCACAGCGTGATTAATACATATGTCAGCTTTATCAGGCATGCGCTATAGCGAATGATCACAGACATGTCTCATGCACGCGCTTTGAGCGATATGGTGCTTTATCACAGCGTGATTAATATATATGTCAGCTTTATCAGGCGTGCGCTATAGCACGTGATCACAGACACAGAGTGATGGAAATGTGGCTGCCAATCCGCTCCAACGGCCTCTCCGGCCACCACCGAGCATTTAAACATTTTTACACATTCATACCCAGTGAGCCACTGCCGCCCCACTTTTTCCTCCACTTTCTCTCTTTAGGAAAGCTATGGAGGCTTACCCCGCTCTCTTTATTTCCCTTTGATTGGAAATTACATCCAAAAGCCACGCAATGTGGCATTTTCACTGACAAATGGCAGTAGTTCGTAGCTTCGCTTCTTGGCTTGTATAAGACAGAAAAAACGGCTGCAACCATTCTACGTCACTACCCAGAATGCATTGCGACGTAAATAAAAATGGCGATTTACATCGTAATAAAGTTTTTTAAAAATATATAAAACTGGGAATTATTTTAAAAAAAAATTATATTATAGTTATGTTACTAACATAAAAATAAAGCATATAGAGCTAACATGCCAATATAATCGGAGTTCCTTTTAAAGTCCCCTACTATAATTATCAGATTTCAGCACTAAATCAGCTAAGAAATCAGCAAATTCAGATAAAAATTCTGAGTAGGTTGATGGGGGACGATAAACTATGGCAAATAAAATTGGGTTTAACCTAAAATTGCCAAAGTGCGCAATACTGAGGACCAGGCCCTCAAAGGAATTATAACATGTTTTTTGCTTTGCATTAACTAGTAATTTGGAATGGCAAATTGTTGCTACTCCTCCTCCACGACCAGAACTTCTGGGATTTTGACAGTTTAAATAACCAGAGGGAGTTGATTCATTTAAACCAACATAATCCTCTTGCCCTAACCGAGTCTTTGTAAGGGATATTAAATCAGTCTGATGATCAATTAACAGATCGTGGACTAACAGAGACTTGGGAGTTAGAGACCTAATATTTAATAAACCACATTTAATTTTTAAATTATGAGGAGGAACAGAGGCCAAATCATTCAATTTCGAGGCTTTATGTTTAATTTGAGTTTTACCAATATTTTTCTTAATCACTTTGGGATGCTTATATATTATATTTTTATTTACTTTGGAGGGAGCAGACAATGATTCTCTGACGGGGAAGACAGGGGCTAAGTTGAGGGGTGGCGGATGAAGAGGAGCTGCAGAGAGGCGTGTAAGACTGCGACTCTGCTTCCTAGTCCTAGACAGATCCAAGATGGCGCCCACAGTGGTCGCCATGGTGCTTCGCTGCGCTTTTCTTTGTTTGTTTTTGTTCGTCAATTGTGTGTCTGCCTGCTCTTACACCCATGAAGAGCTACTAAATATCAGGACTTTCACTCCCACGGACCTACTCCCAGTTTTTTTGGCTCCTGCCGCCGATCTGGTTCACTTTTTAGCCCAAAAAGTGAGACGGCGAAAGAGAGGAAGACGAGCAGGCGCCCTCGTGCGGCTTCGCAGGAGAGGCACGCGCACGGCTTTGCCTGGGATATTTCTGTCCAATGCCAATTCTCTTTATAACAAGGTAGATGAATTGAGACTGCTGATGCGATTTAAGGACCTCTCCACCTTGTGTGCCCTCTGCTTTACTGAGACCTGGCTCAAGGAAAAGATACCGGACAGCGCGCTCCTCCTCGAGGGATTTCAGCTGTTTCGTGCAGACCGAGACACGGAGCTCTCTGGCAAGACCACAGGAGGAGGAGTCTGCTTCTACATCAACAGCAGCTGGTGCTCCGATGTAACTGTGATCTCCCAACACTGTTCTCCTGCTCTGGAATATTTATTCATCAACTGCAAGCCATTTTATTCCCCGCGTCAGTTTGCTTCATTCATCCTGGCTGCTGTTTACGTCCCGCCCGACGCGGACGTGCGCGAGGCTCAGCACGCGCTCGCGGATCACATTCAGCAAGCGGAGCAGACTTTTCCGGACTCTCTGGTTATTGTGGTTGGCGACTTTAAACAGAGCAACCTGAGCCACGATCTCCCCCGATACAAACAGTTTATTAAATGCCACACCAGAGGAGAGAACACGCTGGATCACTGTTACACTACAGTTAAGGACGCGTATCGCGCTGTTCCCCACGTTGCGCTCGGACTATCTGATCACGTGATGGTCCACCTGATTCCCACATACAGAGACTGAAGCTCACAAAACCTGTTGTGAGCACTACGAGCAAACGGACCAGTGAAGCTGGGGAGAAGCTGAGCACGTGCTTGGAAATAACTGACTGGGGCATGTTTAAAGGAGCCACGCATGATCTGGATGAGTACACGGACACTGTGACCTCATATATCCACTTTTGTGAGGAGAGCATTCTTCCATCGCGCACCAGAGTGAGTTACTCCAATGACAAGCCCTGGTTCACAGCTAAGCTTAGACAGATCAGGAAGGAGAAGGAGGCAGCGTTGAAAAGTGGAGACAGGGACTGCTACAGGGAGGTCAAATACCGGTTTAGCAGAGAGCTGAGGAGAGCTAAATCTGTGTATTCTGAGACTCCAGCAACAGTTCACTGCTAACGACTCTGCTTCTGTGTGGAGAGGACTGAGGCAAATCACCAACTATCGGCCTCAGGCTTCTAAGGGACAGGATGACAAAGCCCTTTGTCAAAGACTGTCCCAACACTATGCCCGTTTTGACACCTCGTCAGCTGTGTCCAACTCCCCCCCTCCCCCCAGCGCCACTGCCTCCATGGTCCCCACTTCATCAAAGGCGGCCCCCCTCCTCCCCCCCTGCCCTTGCCATCAGTGAGCAGGACGTGCACAGACAGTTCTCCAGACTGAACCCGCGCAAGGCCCCCAGTCCGGACGGCGTGTCTCCCTCCACCTTGAGACACTGTGCGGAGGAGCTGACTCCTGTCTTCACAGACATTTTTAACACCTCCCTGAAGTCATGCCACGTGCCGGCCTGCCTCAAAACCTCTACCATTGTCCCTGTCCCCAAGAAGCCACGGATCACTGGACTTAACGACTACAGACCTGTAGCACTCACCTCTGTAGTCATGAAGTCCTTTGAGCGCCTGGTCCTGCCCCACCTCAAGACCATCACCACTCCCCTCCTGGACCCGCTGCAGTTTGCCTACAGAACCAACAGGTCTGTGGACGACACAGTCAACCTGGCCCTCCACTCCATCCTGCAGCACCTGGACTCCCCGGGAACCTACGCCAGGATCCTGTTTGTGGACTTCAGCTCTGCATTCAATACCATCCGCCCCGCTCTGCTCCGGGACAAGCTGTCACTGCTCAACGTGCCTGACTCCCTCTGCAGGTGGATCACCGACTTCCTGACGGACCTGATGCAGCATGTGCGGCTGGGAAAGACTGTCTCAGACTCTGTTAGCATCAGCACCGGATCACCCCAGGGCTGTGTACTTTCCCCCCTGCTCTTCTCCCTGTACACCAACTCCTGCACCTCCAACCACCAGTCTGTCAAGCTGATCAAGTTTGCGGACGACACCACCCTCATCGGGCTCATCTCCAACGGCGACGAGTCCGTCTACAGGAGAGAGGTGGCCCAGCTGGTGTCCTGGTGCAGCCACAACAACCTGCAGCTGAACGCTCTGAAGACAGTGGAGATGATCGTGGACTTCAGAAAACTCACAGCCCCTCTGCCCCTCCTTACCCTCACAGACTCTCCCATCACCACTGCGGATTCCTTCCGCTTCCTGGGCACCACCATCACCCGGGACCTCAAGTGGGAGCCGACCATCAGCTCCCTCATCAAAAAGGCCCAGCAGAGGATGTTCTTCCTGCGGCAGCTGAGGAAGCTCAAGCTACCCACCAAGATGTTGGTGCAGTTCTACACGGCCATCATCGAGTCCAACCTCACCACCTCCATCACAGTGTGGTACGCAGGAGCCACCACCAGGGACAGACTAAGGCTGCAGCGCGTTGTGCACGCCGCTGAGAAGGTGATCGGCTGCAAGCTCCCATCCTTCCAGGACCTGTACATCTCCAGGACCCGGAGGCGTGCAGGTCGGATCATAGCCGACCCTTCACACCCTGGACACGCACTGTTTGCCTCCCTCCCCTCAGGCAGAAGACTTCGGTCCATTCAGATTAAAACCTCCCGCTACATGAACAGCTTCTTCCCCTCTGCCATCAGACTGCTGAACACTAAGTGACTTATTAGACTCTCATGCACTACGTACAGCAGCTCAACCGGACTCATGATAATTATCACTGTTTTCTTTTGCACTACCGACTCACTATGTGGAACTCCATAATATCTGCTGCTTGTTAATATATTTAAAAATTGCATAGATTAGTATTACTCATTCATATTCTACATTTTATTGCATGCATAGTTTTTTATTTTTATCTTTAGTGCTACTCATGTTTAATGTTGCAGCATTGCACCGAGACAAATTCCTAGTTTGTGTACTACATGAACAATGGCAATAAATCTCATTCTGATTCTGATTCTGATTCTGGTCCCAACTCTGAGTAGTCAAGGTTTTGGAAATTTGGATAAAAAAGATGCCAAATTGTTAGATAAATGAGACACACCATCCAAAGTGGGATGAATGCTCTCTCGTCTCATAAGACCAGGTTTTCCCCAAAAAGAGCTCCAATTGTCAATGTAGCCCACGTTATTTGCAGGACACCACACAGACAGCCAGCGGTTCAAGGATGACGAGCGGCTAAACATGTCATCACTGGTCAGATTGGGGAGGGGCCCAGAGAATAGGCGCTGTCGGGGCTACGTCACTTCCGGTTAGTAACACATCGCCGCCATCTTAACTCGGTGAAAACAAACCTGTTACCAAGCCTTGTCTAGTGCAGTGTTTTGACTTTTTGTCATGGCCTGTGACTACATAGAAAAGCTTGATGAGTCAGCCAGGCTACATTATCAGGAGAAACTGACAGCAAGTGGACTGACAGATTGCCCATACAAGCTACCAGCTGGAAAATGGGTTAATGACCCGACCAGGTGGCCAGATGTGCAGTGGCCGGACGTGTACAGCTACTTGATCGACACCCCTGGTAAGCATATTTGCTTCGACCCATATTAACATGATTAACCCTCTTACATGTTTTGAATGTTTTTAAGGAAAGGCCCCTATGGGTAACATGACCAATCCATTAAATATCAGGGCAGCACAGGAGTAATTCTTAAAAGAAATAATTAAATGATCCAGGGATCTTGAAAATCATGAAAATATGGTATATTCTCAAGACCCTGAGTTTCAAGTATTCAACTATTGTTGTCAAATGCAAAGTTGGCCCAACAGGTCTTGTTAAGTAATTGAACAATTAAGGCCACGTGGTTGCCTTTGTCACCTCTTTCATTAATGGCCTGCCCCTTTGTTGCACTATTTACTACAGTCTACAGTTAAATTAGTCAGGCTGACTGCACATAGAGAGGTCTGTATTGTTGGATGAAAACGGAATCAGTCATGCATTTCCACAGACGAAATGTCCGTCTCTGTTTACAATACGATACGGTCGAGTGCAAGCATGATGTTTGTGTCTGTGAACATTCTGTCTTTTGGCGAACTGATACGTAAGAATATTTACAGTTTTATGAGAAGGTTGCTGGCATGTAACAATCATCTTATATCAGCAATTGTCAACTCGTCACTCACACTTCACTCCAGCATTTGGAAGTGGTGGCGCTCCATATTATACTGAGCCCATTACTGTATGTTATTGTTGTTACAAGATCGCCGAGTGTCTGCTGATATGTATATACTTTTATTTTATCTGTTTCTTTTTTCTACTTGTTTTGGTTTTGCTCTTGCTATGAACCCTGAGTTTGAAATAAACGTTTGAATTTTGAATTTGAATTTACAATACAGAGAGGCTTGTGTCGGCGGCTAGCATTTTCAAAACGTGACCCATCAAGTGGCAACTAATTAAACTAACACAATATCACTCAATTACCTGATATAGGATGTGATGAGCTGAATATAATGCACTACGACGGGCTGGACAAGCCTGACTGGGTCACGGCAGCTGCCTGGGACTAGGTCACCACTGAATTGTTTTCACCGAGTACGGCGTTGCCATGTGGGTTGCTAACCGGAAGTAGGCCAAATGCCCGGATGCCCGACTGCGCCCATACTACTGTGGCAGACATCGTTTTTGCAAAGTCACACACCGATTCTACATTAAGTTTCGTGACTTCCGACTGCCGGAGACGGATGTCATTAATGCCAGCATGAATAACAGTTGTGGAGTATTTACAGTTACTTTTAGCCAGCATTTTCAAATTTGACTCGATGTCGCCTGCTCTGGCCCCAGGAATGCATTTGACTATGGCCGCTGGAGTCTCTAGGTTCACGTTTCTGACTACAGAGTCGCCAATGATCAGAGTTTTTTCCTCAGCGGGTGTGTCGCTGAGCGGGAAAAAACGATTAGAAATGTGAACAGGTTGGTGGTTAACCGGGGCTTTGTGACTAGGCTTCCTTCTCACCGTCACCCACCCAGTCTCCTCACTGCTGAGATGAGCCGGAGGACCGCTAACAGGGTCAGCTATGCTAGCTAGCTCCGCTGCAGCTAAGGGGCGTCCGTCAAGAGTAACTGGCGCGGACGGTGTTTCAATGCAGCGGAGCCGGGATTCCAAATCAGACAACCTCGCCTCGAGCACCTCAAAAAGACAACATTTATTACATTTACCATTATCACTAAAAGAAGCAGAGGTGTAGCTAAACATCTGACAGAGAGAGCACACCAGAGGAGGAGAGGAAGGAGAGCTAGTAGCCATCGCTAGTGGCTAACCTAAAAGCTCAGGAGAGTGAGGAGAGCAAACCACACAGACAGACAGCAAAACAGGAAGTGACGATACGTTACCACAAGGAAGTGACGATCTCTTAAAAGGCAGGAAAGTCTCCTCTTCAGGTCGATGCTACCGACTGTGCCGGGAAGCTAGGCTAAGCTAGGCTAATGCACGGTTAACCGCTAACTAACAAAACCGGACTTTCTGGGTGACCTTACACTGTTCTCCTTCTTTGCATTTACAAATCACTGGATTGAGAATGTACTTGTACATGTACAGATTGGATCCCGAGGTCCACTTGGGGTGCTCACTTGGAGTGCGCACTTGGTCAGGGGTCCACTTGACCTATATCCTTCCAGATGCTTCTGCCGATTGCACCAACCCTTGGAAAGTGGCAGAAATACCAGTAGCAGTGTTAGCTGGATTGCTTTGAAAACCAAAGGAATCCTCAGACAAAGTTGCAGTACCCATTATATCATAGGCACCTAGAAAAGCATCCAGTTGAGCCCTCTCCTCAGGTCGGTGCTACCGACTGTGCCGGGACGCTAAGCTAAGCTAGGCTAATGCACGGATAGCTGCTAACTAACAAAACTGGACTTTCTGGGTGACCTTACACTGTTCTCCTTCTTTGCATTTACAGATCACTGGATTGAGAATGTACTTGTACATGTACAGATTGGATCCCGAGGTCCACTTGGGGTGCTCACTTGGAGTGCACACTTGGTCAGGGGTCCACTTGACCTGTATCCTTCCAGATGCTTCTGCCGATTGCAGCAACCCATGGAAAGTGGCAGAAATACCAGTAGCAGTGTTAGCTGGATTGCCTTGAAAACCAAAGGAATGCTCAGACAAAGTTGCAGTACCCATTATATCAGGCACCTAGAAAAGCATCCAGTTGAGCCCTCTCCTCAGGTCAGTGCTATCGACTGTGCCGGGAAGCTACGTTAAGGTAGGCTAATCCACGGTTAGCCACTAACTAACAAAACCAGACTTTCTGGATGGCTTTACACTGTAAAAAAAATATTTAAAAAAATATCTAAAAATTAAAAAAATTAGAGCATACACAAGATTTCAAACATGTTGCCTCCAAAGTTAATAAAACCAGCCCATCCTCATTTTTGGTGTTTTTTGGTGTTTTTTGGTGTTGCCTTCCAGGCAGGGGCGCACACGATCACCCACTACTGCCATTCAACCGAAATGAAAGAAAAGCAGAAGAAGACACCAAGCCCCCAGAGCGCATGTGTTGTGCAGAGCGATAAAACTCACCCTTCCGGGTTACGTCGGAGAGTCACTAAAGAAATACACTCCTCGATGTCAATTTATGTTTTAATGACAAAGATGAAGGAGCCCTGCAGGGATACAAATATACAAATATAAAATGACCGCGGCAACTAAATGTGGAGATATGTAATAAAGAAACCAACATAACTGAATATAACTAACAGAATAAGTAATGAAGCAGAGAAACTTACAGTAACAAAGTCGGTAACTTGATGCAGAGGTTGTGTCATGAACAATGGGGAAGCATGAGACAGAACAACAAACAAAATGGATGACTATCCCCTATCGTTCCATAATATATTCCTTTGTGGCCCCTAGTGGCCGGAGGTAAACTCTACATCCCCCCCAGTCCGGAAACCAACAAACTGGAAGAGGTAGACGGACTCAATCCTATACCCAATGGCCCGTCTCAGGTTCATAGCGCTTGGGCGGCCTCCTCAGGCGGCACAGCTGACGGGATCAGGGCGATGCTGACGGTGGCCGTGACGCAGGAGATGGAACGGTCGGGGTTGAGACCGTCGGGGCGGGCGCTACTTGGGTGTCGGTTGCAGGGGCAGCCTCATCGCAGGGTTCCGGCACAGATGTGTCCCGAGCCGAGTTAGGGTGCTCGTCCGCTGACAGCTGAGAGCCCGGGCGGATATGTGGATACTCTCCCACCAGGGCATAGGGTGTCGGCAATGGGGCAGCCGGTTGCACATGGGAATGGGGGGTCGCTGGTGTGAAGGCATGAAGGAACCGCCGGTTGCGTAAAGTGAGACGTCCCGATCCGTCAACCTTGACGCGATACTGATCATGACCCAGAGACTCCACCACCACTCCTGATCTGTCCCACTTGTTAGGGCTCGGACCCAACTGATTCTGGAGGAACACCGACTCGCCAAGTGCCAGTGGTCGGAGTGGTCTCGAGTGTGTCCGTAGGGACTCAGTCGTACGGGACAGGCGGGTCCGGAGGGCATCCTCCTTTGCCATCCACGCCTGGCGCCAGAGTGGTCGGACATACGGGTTAGAGAACTTCTCCAGCCGGTTGACAAAAGGGAAGGAATCGCGAAGGGGGCGACCAAAAATGATTTGCGCCGGGGAGAGGTGGCAGTCAGGGTCGGGCGTGTTGCGCAATTGCAATATAGCACGCAGAAAGCGGTCGTGATCGAGGCTGCCTGTCGGGCCAGTATTGGACATCAAAAGACGCTTAGCAGTCTTCACAGCAACCTCCGCTCTCCCATTCGACTGTGGAAAACCAACTGAAGAGACACGATGCCTGACATGCCATAAGCGCAGGAAGTTCTCTGTGCGGCCTGCCATAAACTCTGGACCACCGTCGCTGGAAAGTTCCTCAGGAACGCCAAAGGTAGCGAAGAAGGAGCGGAGGTGGTGAACTAAGCCTGCCGAGCCTCCCAGGTCTGTTCCAGCTGAAGAGCTAAGAACTTCCACCCAGCCTGACAGTTGGTCGCCAACAACCAAGTAGTGGCGGCCCCCATAGTCAAAAAAGTCAGCGAACACCGCCTCAAAAGGTGTAGATGGAGGTGGGGATGGCAGGGGGGGCGTAGCCGCCTGCGAAGGGGCATTCCGATTGCAGTCAGCACATCCATATCTGGTGGCCTGAATGTCTTTGGACATTCCAGGCCAATAGACTATAGCACGGGCACGGTTTTCCATAGCAGAAACGCCTTGGTGAGCCGCATGGAGGTGCCGAAGGATTCTGTCCCGGAGGGATGGAGGGACCACCACACGGTCACGATACAGCAGCACACCATCCTGAGCATAGATGGCCTCACACACTGGAGATAGGTCCGCCAGGGCAGGGTCATTTGCATCAACCACACCATCGTGTTCAATGAGGTGTAGTAGCCGGGCAAAGCATGTGTCCGCCGCCGTCTCTTGTGCTAGGAGATGCCAGGAGATTGCTCCAAGTTCCTGAGCGTCATCACGGATGGAAGCCATCAACGCTGATTCCACGGCATCGGGCACACTCCATGAACCTAACGAGAGCACGTCCGCCGATCCCGAGGGCGAGGGATGCCTTGAGGTGGCATCAGCAGCATGGTTACTCTTGCCAGGCAGGTGCACTATGTCGAAGCGCCACGGAAGGGTACGTTGCTTGAGTCTGAAGAGACGAGAGTTTGTGATCTCATCCAGCGTACGGTCACCGAAAATCTTCACTAGCGGTTTGTGGTCGGTGACCACGATGAGGTTGTCACAGCCCTGTGTGAAGTACCTTGTCTGCTCAAGGCCCCAGGCCACCGCCAGGGCCTCACCCTCGATGGCAGCATAACGTTGTTCTGCTGAGGACAGAAATCGGGAACCAGCCAGGGTAATCCTCCAACCCCCCAAGCAACAGTCCGGTGCGCCAGAGGTACAGTTACAATGTTGTTGTAGAAGGAAGTAACCGATACCTCGCCTGGACCAGTCTGGGCGGAGACAGGTACGTTTCTCCATGTCGTAGATCTCCACGCCCTTGCAGATGGCACCAACAATGGCTTCTTTGGATTTCTGGAAAGCCTCCTCCAGTTCAGACGACCATGAAAACTTACAACGTGGGCTGAGGAACGGTTTGAATGGCGCCATCGTGTCACGTAGCTGAGCATAGTTGGTCACTTGGTTGACGAGGCCAAACCAGCTCCTAATATCTGTCGTGGATTTCGGGGTGGGGAAGTCTCTGATAGCATCCAAATACTTCGGGAGCGGCTCGATAGTGGTGTCTGAGACCCTGAAACCTGCAAAGTCGACGGCCCTCTCCGCAAACTGGAACTTGTCTGCATTCAAAATGATGCCTGATCGGCCAACACGTGTGAGAAAGTCAATGGTCCTCCACCAGTGCTGCGCTAGGTCAGTGTCATAGTGGACAGTATCATCCACACAACGTTCTTTGCGCTCAAAGTCCAAGAGGACAGCATCGAAACGCCGGTTGTACCCATCCCCCGATGACAGGAAACCTTGTGGTGCCCTGGTGTACCGCCATCGTCCGAAGGGTGTGATAAAGGTGGTAAGGTGACGGTCAGATTCCCGTAGGGGTACACTGTGGTAGCCATTCCAGGCGTCGGTGACAGTCTTCCAGGTGTCTTTCGGGATACGTCGCGCGAGGTGGAATGGGGATTCAGTGGCAAAGGTCTCCCGTTGACAAAACTTGTTAAGAGGCGAGAGGTCCACCGTTCTCCACGGGGAGCCGTCATGTTTACGAGTGACTACCATACGATGGCACCAAGTCACCGGCTCACCGTATGGGACATGCTCAATGACACCAAGGGCCTCATCCCGAAGGAGGTCATCATAGACCCTCTGCTGCCAGTGTATGGGGACGATGGCAGCTGTGTGGCACGCTCTCGGTGTGGCAGCCGGGTCCACATGTATTTCGATGGGTGGCCCTTCCATGCACGGCAACACTTGATGAGGGCATGTATTGAATGTAGACGAAGCATATCTTTTGAGCAGCCATTCTTTCATCCGACCATTATTCTCTGGGGTGCAGGGGAACGGTAGCTCTGTAGGGCGTGGTGGGAGTACCGTACGCTGGGGACACGAACACTGAGCGCTCTGAGGACTAGCCGGACCCATACAGCCACTGATCGTGGACCGTGTAGCATTAGAGGACGAGGGCTGGTCACACGTGCTAGGGTTGTCAGAACTCCGTGTACCGTCGTGTTTCACCCCACGGCTACCTAACGGGAAGTCCAAAGGCAAGAGGCCAAGGTTGAGTAATGACTCATGGGAGAGGTACATGGCTTGGACAGAGCTATTCACATATATCATGGAGCGGCAGGACGATCCCACACCACAGCTGGGGGCTGTTGAGAGCCTTGCAAAAAATGCCCCTTCAATGGCGATAGGGGACCGGTTGGCAGCAGACAGGCTAAGATTGACAGGGTGCAAGACATTGCGTGGGAATCCACAAGCCAGGAACTCCTGCAGGGACCAGAGGTCGGACTGCGCGCCAGTGTCCCCGATGGCAGATATCCTTGCCTCGTTAACTGAATCAAGGGTGCTGGTGCCGCTGCCCTGTCCATCCGGCTCATCAACAGCGACAATGATCGACACACGGGGGTGGTCTCTCAGCCTGGCACGCCGCCACTCACCCCTCGAAAAAATGTGGTGCCCGAGTTTAACGGGTGAGGGTTCGGGGACACTGACACGGGTCTTTGGGATAGGGCGTCGGCCGGTACGGGCCCCAGCATGAACCGAAGAAATCTGGGAGATTGGCTCACACTCGACGGCGGCGTGCTGACTGTCTATAGCAGGTGTGTTACGATTCCTACGCCGGCGGGCCTTGTAGCAGTCAATACAAACTCGGTGGGGCTTAGTGTTCCATCCGCGGGATCCCTCAGTAAAGGCCTTGAAGGAGCATTTGCAGTCCAGGCACACGGCTTGTCTGGCCTTGTCAACTGGGGATGGGGCGGCACCCAATGGTGGACTTTTCCTCAGGCGCTGGAATGAAGACACAGCTGATAGGGTAGGTGATGGAAGAGCGTTGCGGGCCATTTCCTTGTTTTCGACAAGCGCAATCACATCATTAACTGGCTTGCACAGTACGTCTGGTGTCCCCAGTGTCTCGCGGCGTATGTCCGAGTCATATATACCATTAACCAAAACATCGCGGATGTCGTGGTCGGTGTAGTTCACATTTTTGCCACACTCACATACCGCGTTGTAGGCGCACGTCTCTGCCTTGCCCCGCACCCTGGCAGAGAATGTGCGAAACGCTTCATCACGTTCCTGGTGCAACTGAAGCAGCTCAGTGCGTAGGACAGAGGTGGCTACTGGAATGACAGCCAGGAAGTGCATGGCGGCGAAAAGATCTGGCAGGGGTCCGGAAGCTGCGTTGGGATTGGCTTTCAACAGGTTGTCCCCAAGCTCTGGACCGGCGCACTGGAACAGCTGGAAAGGAGCTTGTGCATCCTCTATGCTCGAACCGGTGCGGAAAACATCCCAACGACGAGTGAATATATTCCATTCCTCTGCCGATATGCCCACGTCAACTCTAGGGCGATCTAACTTCGGACCATGAAAAGATGGGGGTTGGACGGGCGCCTGGATAGAAGGGCTCTGATGATTAAATCCATGATTTGTCAGCAAAGCAATGGCGAGGGCTTCAGACACGTCGCTCGTCTTGAAATCACAACCAGGGACAGTGCATTCAACGACGACCATGGCTCCTTCATGAAGAAATACACTCTTCGATGTCAATTTATGTTTTAATGACAAAGATGAAGGAGCCCTGCAGGGATACAAATATACAAATATAAAATGACCGCGGCAACTAAATGTGGAGATATGTAATAAAGAAACCAACATAACTGAATATAACTAACAGAATAAGTAATAAAGCAGAGAAACTTACAGTAACAAAGTCGGTAACTTGATGCAGAGGTTGTGTCATGAACAATGGGGAAGCATGAGACAGAACAACAAACAAAATGGATGACTATCCCCTATCGTTCCATAATATATTCCTTTGTGGCGCCTAGTGGCCGGAGGTAAACTCTACAGTCACAAGTTCCAATGGCATGCGAGCTTGAAGCTCCACCAGGCTGCTTCAAATCAGCAGGGCGGAGAAACAGACCAGAGCAAGGCAGAGACTACATGAGTGTAAAAACCCATCCCTGCTGTCTTCAACTCACTGCTAGATGGGAAAGCAGACCAGACTCAAGTTCCCACTGAGGTAACAGACAGCAGAGGGAGCCCAGATCATTCTGGGTTTGTCTGGATTTTCGGGGTACTGTGATAGTGTTGAACATGCAACAGATGAAGCAACTCCCAATTTATTGTCATGTTAAAACAGTCTACTAGTGCTCCTCAGTAAATTAGAACGTGAAAGTTATTTTTTAATATAACTAAAAAAAGATATATTTTATGATAATGGAAACAGGTTTTTTTTTAATAAATTAAGATCATGACAATTAAATTAAAATAAATTACTGAGAAGAACCAGCACATAGTGGACACTATACAGAACTAAATTTGTTAAATTATAAAACCTGCCATTCAGAATCAGAATCAGATTTATTGCCATTGTTCATGTAGTACACAAACTAGGAATTTGTCTCGGTGCAATGCTGCAACATTAAACATGATAAAATAAAAGAAATAAAAAACTATACATGCAATAAGTGTAGAATAAGAATGAGTAATACTAGTCAAAGCAGTTTTTAAATATATTAGCGAGCAGCAGATATTGTGGAGTACCATATAGTGCAGTCGGTAATGCAAAAGAAAAACAGTGATGATTGACATGAGTCTGGTTGAGCTGCTGTACATAGTGCACGAGAGTCAATAAGTCACTTAGTGTTCAGCAGTCTGATGGCAGAGGGGAAGAAGCTGTTGATGTGACGGGAGGTTTTAGTCTGAATGGACCGAAGTCTTCTACCTGAGGGGAGAGGGGCAAACAGTACGTGACCAGGGTGTGAAGGATCGGCTATGATCCGGCCAGCACGCCTCCGGGTCCTGGAGATGTACAGATCCTGGAGAGATGGGAGCTTGCAGCCGATCACCTCCTCAGCAGCGCGCACGATGCGCTGCAGCCTTAGTCTGTCCCTGGCAGTGGCTCCTGCGTACCACACGGTTATGGAGGTGGTGAGGATGGACTCGATGATGGCCGTGTAGAACTGCACTAACATCTTGGTGGGTAGCTTGAGCTTCCTCAGCTGCCGCAGGAAGAACATCCTCTGCTGGGCCTTTTTGATGAGGGAGCTGATGGTTGGCTCCCACTTGAGGTCCCTGGTGATGGTGGTGCCAAGGAAGCGGAAGGAATCTGCAGTGGTGATGGGAGAGCCTGTGAGGGTGAGGGGGGGCAGAGGGGTTGTGACTTTCCTGAAGTCCACAATCATCTCCACTGTCTTCAGAGCATTCAGCTGCAGGTTGTTGTTGTTGCACCAGGATGCCAGCTGGGCCACCTCTCTCCTGTAGGCGGACTCGTCGCCGTTGGAGATGAGCCCGATGAGGGTGGTGTTGTCCGCAAACTTGATCAGCTTGACAGACTGGTGGCTGGAAGTTGGTCCGTCAGGAAGTTGGTGATCCACCTGCAGAGGGAGTCAGGCACGTTGAGCAGGGACAGCTTGTCCCGGAGCAGAGCGGGGCGGATGGTGTTGAATGCAGAGCTGAAGTCCACAAACAGGATCCTGGCGTAGGTTCCCGGGGAGTCCAGGTGCTGCAGGATGGAGTGGAGGGCCAGGTTGACTGTGTCGTCCACAGACCTGTTGGCTCGGTAGGCAAACTGCAGCGGGTCCAGGAGGGGAGTGGTGATGGACTTGAGGTGGGGCAGGACCAGGCGCTCAAAGGACTTCATGACTACAGAGGTGAGCGCTACAGGTCTGTAGTCATTAAGTCCAGTGATCCGTGGCTTCTTGGGGACAGGGATGATGGTGGAGGATTTGAGGCAGGTCGGCACGTGGCATAGCTTAAGGGAGGTGTTAAAAATGTCTGTGAAGACAGGAGCCAGCTCTTTCGCACAGTGTCTCAGGGTGGAGGGAGACACGTAGTCCGGACCGGGGGCTTTGCGCGGGTTCAGTCTGGAGAACTGTCTGTGCACGTCCTGCTCACTGATGACAAGGGCAGGGGGGGAGGAGGGGGGGCCGCCTTTGATGAAGTGGGGACCGTGGAGGCAGTGGAGCTGGGGGGAGGGGGAGAGTTGGACACAGCTGACGAGGTGTCAAAACGGGCATAGTGTTGGGACAGTCTTTGACAAAGGGCTTTGTCATCCTGACCCTTAGAAGCCTGAGGCCGATAGTTGGTGATTTGCCTCAGTCCTCTCCACACAGAAGCGGAGTCGTTTGCCGTGAACTGCTGCTGGAGTCTCTCAGAATACACAGATTTAGCTCTCCTCAGCTCTCTGCTAAACCGATATTTAACCTCACTGTAGCAGTCCCTGTCTCCACTTTTCAACGCTGCTTCCTTCTCCTTCCTGATCTGTCTGAGCTTAGCAGTGAACCAGGGCTTATCATTTGAGTACCTCACCCTGGTGCGCGATGGAAGAATGCTCTCCTCACAAAAGTGGATATATGAGTTCACAGTGTCCGTGTACTCATCCAGATCATGCGTGGCTCCTTTGAACATGCCCCAGTCAGTTATTTCCATGCACGTGCTCAGCTTCTCCTCAGCTTCACTGGTCCATTTCTTCGTAGTGCTCACAACAGGTTTAGTGAGCTTCAGTCTCTGTCTGTATGTGGGAATGAGGTGGACCATCACGTGATCAGATAGTCCGAGTGCAGCACAGGGAACAGCGCGATACGCGTCCTTCACTGTATTGTAACAGTGATCCAGCATGTTCTTTCCTCTGGTGGGGCATTTAATAAACTGTTTGTATCGGGGGAGATCGTGGCTCAGATTGCTCTGATTAAAGTCGCCAGCCACAATAACCAGAGAGTCCGGGAAAGTCCGCTCCGTATGTTGAATGTGATCTGCGAGCGCGCGCTGAGCTTCGCGCGCGTCCGCGTCGGGCGGGACGTAAACAGCGGCCAGGATGAATGAAGCAAACTCCCGCGGGGAATAAAATGGCTTGCAGTTAATAAAAAGAAATTCCAGGGCGGGAGAACAGTGTTGGGAAATTACCGTTACATCAGAGCACCAGCTGCTGTTAATGTAAAAGCAGACTCCTCCTCCTGAGGACTTACCGGAGAGCTCTGTGTCACGATCAGCACGAAACAGCTGAAAACCCTCGAGGAGCAGCGCGCTGTCCGGAGTATTTTCCCTGAGCCAGGTCTCAGTAAAACAGAGGGCAGACGAGGAAGAGAGGTCTTTAAAACGCATCAGCAGTCTCAGGTCATCTACCTTGTTAGAGAGAGAATTGGCATTGGACAGAAATATGCCAGGCAAAGCCGTGCGCGTGCCTCTCCTGCGAAGCCGTACGAGAGCGCCCGCTCGCCTTCCTCTCTTTCGCCGTCTCACTTTTTGAACTAAACAGTGAACCAGATCAGCGGCAGGAGCTAAAAAAACTGGGAGTAGGTCCGTGGGAGTGAAAGTCCTGATATTTAGAAGCTCTTCACGGGTGTAAGAGCAGGCAGACACACAATTGACAAACAAAAACAAACAAAGGGCGCAGCGAAACACCATGGCGGCCACTGTGGGCACCATCTTGGATCGCCATTGTCTGTAGTAACAACATGCAAATGGTACAATAAATCATTGAGGAATAGGATGTTCATGTTTTATTCAGTATATCAAAAACAGTAAAAAATTTTATGTTAAAGATAGACTGTACTGAGGGAAATTCAGATTCTTAGGAAAATTGCTTATCAATTAATTGTTTATTTATCAATAAGGTGAATCAACTACTGATTAATGAATTAATGGACAACTTGCATCCCTAGTTCAAAGTGAAGTGTAAGTTATGCACCCGCGTCGACCCGATGCAGCTGTGACGGTGATGACGCAGCAGCGACATGCGTTCCTATTGTGTCGCCCGACATGCACCTCTCCTTCTCGGTGTTTGTCTTTAAAAATTAATACGGAGATAAAAGCAGCCAAAACATGTGCTTAATAAAATAATGTGTGAAAGCAAGTTAAATGATACTGACCTGTCCGGAGAAAGCTGTGGTCTTCAGGAAGAATGTCCAATAAAGGATGGCAGTTCCTAAAAGCACATTTTGAGGTATATTTGTCCATCTGCCAGATTTCTCTTCCATTTGTTTGAATGAAAGATGTTGGATGTAAATTCATCGTCATTGCAAATACTTTGCTTTGAAAGGACTACAGGGACTCAGGGACTACAGATGGAAATTAGTGAGAACGCTATAATCTGGTACAGAGCATCTTTACCCTGTGTTTAATGGTTTTTCTCTACATGGTCCCTGACAAATAAACCAATAAACTAAACTAAAAGGGCCAAGTTGTCACACAGTGGGAGAGAAAAATACTAAATAGAAAAAATTGCATCAAGATGCATTGAGAATGTTTTAGAATCAAGTCAGAGTTCTGAATCATAACCAAATCATGAGGTGCCTAAAGATTCCCACACCTAGTTCAGACCTCGGCTGGGGAGGAGTAGTGATGTCATGCTCCACACCGTCCACTCCACACTGACTCCAGCAATATAGCACGGAAATGTCATGAGCAGAGTGTCAAGCGCTGTGTCAACATGCTCACAGTCACGTGACCGTAGCAAGCGAGGCCTCGTTATGTCTGTCACATCACATGACTTGGGGACTTGTGGGAAGTTTGAGAGGGAATTAGGTTTTTTTTGTTTGCTTTGTATTGGTTGTTCCTGCCATCCAATTTTGAATAGACCTCGGATGGCCAAATGCTCAAAAAAAAAAAAAGTATTGAGATTTTTTCAGCTTTTTCAACTCTGATGCAGTTCTGACAGTCAGTCACCAGATGGCAGACTTTATTAGATGTTTCATAACAGTGTCGCTCATGAAGCTATTGTCTCAAAGTTGCTCGTTGTTTCATGAGGCCTCGGTTTTAACATCACTAGGGAGAAGGACTGCAGTTTTAGTTGGTGACCCCTGGTTTAAACTAACAGCCAATTTATATCTGTAGATGACAGCGATGAGCAAGTTTCTCATTTTCAGAAATTTTCTTACTTTTTTTTTGCTTTTCTCCTCTGGCTCAGTAAACATTTAACTTAATGACGTTTACTTTTTTATTCATATGAAATGATTTAGAAAAAAACTTGAAATTTATGGGAATCAAGTCTCAAATGCACATTAAAAACTACTTTATAACAACACTGCAAACTTATGAGGGAAAAAGGTGCATGGAAAAATAAAAATGGTCGTTTTTATGTGATTAAACTGTAGAATTTACAGAAAATGTATATCGTGATATATATCGTTATCATGATGCGAGATGACTTATATCGTGATATGACATTTTTGTCCTATGGCACAGCCCTGGGATATATATACAGTATAGGGCTGTCACTATAACCTCACTACTGACAAGCTGACCACACAGGTTGCCAAGCAACAACAACAGCTGCAGCTGGTTTGTCCTATGTTTTTCATGTGAATGTGCCCCCCCCCCCACACACACACAGACATAAGTTTTGTTTTTCTGTAAATCTGCAGCTCTTTGACCGGCTGTTCCTGACGTTATGACCTCAGCCGGTGATGACACCGAGTGAAGTTTATGTGTCTGTATTTTAAACAAATTATCAGCTAAAAAGGTTGGCTGTGGTATATATCACTCAGATATTCCATACCTACATTGGTTAGAGCATGGGGAAATGTTTGGGGCAACATATACAAAGGAACTTCACACCTCTGAAAGAACAAAGGAATCTCACCGCCATGTGAAGACCGATGACGTCACAGGACGCCATGGCAACAGACTCTACACCTTCACCCCTGGGGGGGGGAGAAGGTTTTCCCATCACCTCCCAAGGCGAAGGGAAAAGTTAACAGGACAGATGGGGGATTTAGATAACGGGGAGATGTTACCTTTTTCAATGAGTGGACTCTGACGTCAGCTGTTTCAATGAGTGGTGTAATGTGTACTTGTATATAACCAGCGAGCGAAGCAGAGATCTTTCTCTTGCCTTCTGCTAAGCTCTGCACCTGTTGAGATTTGATAGAGGAGCTATTCAATAAAAACCCTGTTTTTATTTCAAAGCCGCCTCGTTATTTCAGCTCCACTACACTGGTGACCCTTACGCGAGAATATGGACCGGAGGCGCTCTTTAAGCTGCTCATTCATGGTGGCTCTGGCACACGCCAGCGACGACGCAGACGAGGGAACAAGCAGACAGCTGTTCCCCGCGGCAGAGGGCACTGAGAGAGCTCAACCGAGCTCCAACACCGCCGCGAGAGCCGTAGAAACGCACTCTCACCCGGCGAACACGACAATGATGGTGTGCACGAACGCCGTCGCTGTCAATCTGCCAGATTTCTGGAGAGAAGACCCTGCATCTTGGTTCCAGCAAGCCGAAGCCCAGTTTATACTGGCGGGTATCACAGCAAATGATACCAAATTTTATCACATCATCTCCAAGCTCGACTCCGCAACTTCGAAGTGTGTGCGGAGCTTGGTCCAGCAACCACCAACCCGGGACAAATATGAGACACTCAAGGCGACCATCGTGGCGAATTATGTCCCGTCAGCAGAGGAAAGAGCCGAGAGGATCCTGGCGGTCTACGGCCACAGAGGGGACAATCCAAGGACCCTCATGGAGGATTTGCTACAACTCAAGGAGGAGGATAATGATAATTTCCTTCTCCAATTCATTTTCCTCAGCACGCTACCACCGCATTTGAGAGGGACACTCGCCAGGATGAAGTGCAATAACCATCAGGATTTCCGCACACTGGCCAACGAGGCTTACCAGCTCGTCAACGCCTGCAGAGAACGGACACCCACAGCGGCATCCGCAGATCTGAGAACTGACACCCCGAGCCTTGGAGAGACTCAACCCACGGTGACAGCGGCGTGGCCCAAGCGCAACGAGCAGAACGACGTCTGCTATTATAAGATAAGATAAGATAAGATAAGCCTTTATTAGTCCCACAACGGGGAAATTCCAGGATTGCAACAGCACAGGGATAGCAACACTCAGAGCAACAATCAGAAGGCAAGAAAAAAAACAAGCAAGCAAGAGCAGCTAATAAACATATGTACGTATTACTATAAAATATATATATATACACACACACACAGACACACAGTGCAGAGCATTGTAGCTGGATGGAATAAATATATGAATATATGAACACACAGTGCAGAGCATTGTAGCTAGATGGAATAAATATGTAAATATATAAACACCCACAGTACGGAGCATTGCAGCTAGGTGGAATAAATATGCAAGTATATAAACACACACAGTGCGGAGCAATGTAGCTAGATGGAATAATATGTAGATATATAAATATATAAACACACCCAGTGCGGAGCATTGTAGCTAGATGGAATAAATATGCAAATATATAAACACACACAGTGCAGAGCATTGTTGCTAGGTGGGATGAAACAGCATAACCGTCTACTTAGTTATCCTACATGGTATGATTATGTGCCCATACATATTCTCACCCTCCATAGCGACCGGTATGTTCCTAGTTGTATGCCGGAGGGGACCATTGTGTAAGTCTATTGCATCTTTTGCATTCAAAAAACTATTAGTTTGTTACGTCTTTTTGCTATCTCTGCGAGCAGCCCTGCTTAGGTTGTACAGTCTGACAGCCGTTGGTAGGAAGGACCTACGAAACCTCTCGGTTGTGCACCTGGGATGATGTAGTCTGCTGCTAAATGAGCTCCTCAGTGCATTCAGTATGTCCTGCATAGGGTGGAACTCGGACTCCAGCAGAGATGACAGTTTAGCCACCGTCCTTCTCTCTCCTATCTCCTCCATCGGATCAAGGCGCTGCCCCAGGACAGAGCTAGCTTTCTTGATCAGTTTGTTCAGTCTCTTCCTATCGGCTGCAGTAATGCCACTGCCCCAGCAGACCACTCCAAAAGTGATGGCTGATGCCACCACCGTGTCATAGAATGTCTTCAGCAGCGCCCCTTGTACACCAAAAGACCTGAGTCTCCTCAGCAGGAACAGCCTGCGCTGTTTTTGACTTCCGGTCTGGACGCCATGGCGACTGCAGCTTAACACTGAAGCTCTCAGACTCAATCCAGGATAACACCTTGAAAATCAAACTTAACGGATTTTTGGAGGAGTGAAAATCAAAAGACAAAATCATCATGTCTAAAGGAAAACAGAAGAAACTGAAATTCTCCAGGCTAGGACACGTATCGGCCGGAGAATCTGAACTGGAAGATCCCCGTTCAGAAGACGAGGAGCTGGTGATAGCTAACAAAAGGGTTAGCCTGAAATCACTATTTGAGGAACTACGACGATTTCGCCGAGATGTTACGGCCGAATTTCGGGAATTCAGAGAAGAATTGAAAAGGACAAACAGCAGAGTGGACCAGGCCGAGAACCGAATCTTGGAAACAGAGGATCGAATAAAAGTGCTCGAAGATTCTGTGCTGGACCTACGCAAAAGACAAGCAGCTATAGAGGCTAAGCTAACCGACCAAGAAGGAAAACAAAGAAGAGACAACATAAGAATTCATGGTCTGATAGAAGGAACCGAAAATGGTTTTAACTCAATGGCAGAATGCGTGGAATCCTTACTAAGAGAGAAATTGGATATTCCACAAACCACCGACTTGAAGATAGAAAAGGCACATCGTTCATTAGCCGCTAGGCCGGCGGCGGAAGCGCCCCCACGTTCGGTGTTGGTAAGATTTTCCAATTTCAAAATAAAACAAGAGGTTGTAAGACTGGCCTGGCAGAAAAAAGGATTTATGCACCAGGAGAGAAAAGTCTACGTGGAACACGATTACGCCCCGGAGGTCCTTAAAAAGCGCAGGGAATACAATGACGCGAAAAAGGTGTTAAGAGAGAAGAAATTGCGCTTTCAGACACCATTTCCTGCGAAGTTAAGGGTCTTCTACGGCGATGAAACGTGTCTCTATAATTCGGCGGAAGAAGCAACAGCTGACATGGCGAGAAGAGGGCTCCCGGTAACGGTGTTTAAACCCGCAGCAGACCCGAGTGAGAAGATCAAAGCGCAAACATGGACAACACAAAGACCCTCAAAATCCACGGACCAGCAGCGGGAAACCCAGCACCAGAGCGTCGCGGATAAACTATCCGTTTTCAGGTTGGAATAGTGACCTTTTTTTTTTTTTTCCCTTCCTCTTGAATCAATCCGCACATCCAACCCCCCTCATACAAGGTAACAAACATTAAAGGAGATGCATATTCAGCATGTGGTAAAACATTTCATGGAACAATCATATTATTTGAAACAAATAAGTCTTTGTAATAAAAAAAAAAAAAAAACTTGTTAAAATAGAAATGTGACAATAATCCACATGTTCTGCTCATACTAACAAATACTGTTTTTGCGTGAATGTTTGATGTGATGGGGGTGGGAGGGTGCACACAATTTCACAGGGTTTAGGCATAAAAGGAAAAAAAAAAAAAATCATTACAAGTTTGGATTGGGTTCTGAAACTCACGTTAAAAGCATGGGACTACTTTCAGTGGTACGAGAGGGCCCTCAACACGTAACAGAGTTTGAGGAATTTCCCTCAGGGCCTTCACTCCATCAAGGCTCTTACAGGGTCTTTAAAAAGACCTCAGCTCAGGAAGTTCTTTTGACAGTTTTTTGTTTTAAAGTTTTTTACACTATGTTCTTAATGTTTTTCTTGTTTTTAATGTTCTTTCAGTTTCTGAGTAGCACAAAAGAGGGCCACCACACAGTTATACTAAACAAAACAACACAATGGAGAAACAGGGTGTAACCAAAATAATTTCATATAATGTAAAAGGGATCCTGAATCCAGTTAAAAGATCCAAGATTCTAGGCAAAATGAAAAAAGACAAAGCAGGAATAATACTTTTACAAGAAACCCACCTAACAGACGTGGAACACAATAAACTCAGTAGACAAGGGTTTAAAATGATCTCTTCATCTTCATATAAATCAGGGAGGAGGAGGGGAGTAGCGACATTGATATCAACCAAAATTACATTTGAAAAAAAATCAGAACACAAAGATAAAGAAGGGAGATACAGTTTGGTAACTGGGCGGCTAGAGGGAGAAGATATCACCCTGCTGAATGTGTATGCTCCCCCAGGGGCTAACTGGAAATTTTATAAAAATGTATTCGACCTAATGATAACTAAAGCTCAAGGTTTAGTGATATGTGGTGGGGACTTCAATCTTAGACTGAATCCATACTGGGATGCTTCTGGTAATTCCCCACATCAAAATAACACCCAAAACAGGAAGACTCGGATGCT
Organism: Pholidichthys leucotaenia; assembly: GCA_020510985.1. Taxonomy (NCBI): domain Eukaryota; kingdom Metazoa; phylum Chordata; class Actinopteri; order Cichliformes; family Pholidichthyidae; genus Pholidichthys; species Pholidichthys leucotaenia. Next base: position 12,016,537 of record CM035836.1, read on the forward strand.
ACTAAAAGAAATGGGAATCTGTGATGTGTGGAGGGAACTCAACCCCAGTGTAAAAGACTATACATTTTACTCAACTCCACATTCATCTTACTCAAGGATTGACTATTTTTTTATGTTTAATAGAGACATTGGTAGAGTAAAAACATGTAAAATAGGACTGATGGATCTCTCCGACCACAGTCCGATCTACATGGACTTAAATATCCAAAAATACACAAATAATACATTTTCTTGGAGGTTAAATTCAAATGTCCTGAAAGGACCATTGAAAGATGAATTGGAGTCAGATATTCTCAGATATTTGGAAGATAACGATAATGGAGAAGTATCCCCTTTAATACTGTGGGATGCATGTAAAGCTGTAATAAGAGGAAAGATTATTGCAAAACTGGCAACCCAAAAGAAACTAAGACAAGAAAAACTATCCACATTAGAGTCAGAACTTAGGAACCTAGAAAAAGAACACAAAGGCAACACTCATTCTACTGACTCGCTCAAGATTAAGGAAATTAAAAACCAAATAAATGAGATCTACACAATAGAAATCCAGAAGAAACTTACATTTCTGAAACAAAAATACTATGAAGCAGGCAGTAAATCGGCAAAATTGCTAGCCTATAAATTGAGGAAACATCAAACAGAAAGAGCAATCTACAAAATCAGAGACCCAGTATCAAAGGAAATAAAATTCAGAATTCAGGATATTCTTAAAAACTTCGAGAATTACTATAAGAACTTATACTCCCACAAAAAACATAAAAACGCATCCGAGGCATTCCTAAACACATTAAACCTTCCCCAACTTACGGAGTCACAAAATAAAACACTACTGTCAGAAATACATTCTAAAGAATTGGAAAAAGCAATTATGAAACTTAAAGCTAACAAATCCCCAGGAGCTGATGGCTATACAGCAGAGTGGTACAAAACCTTTAAACAGCAACTATCTCCTCTCCTCCTGAAAACATTTAATTATGTCCTCCACACAGGGGAAATCCCCCCCTCCTGGAGAGAAGGGGTCATTGCAGTTATACCTAAACCTGAAAAGGATAAACTAGAGTGCTCCAACTACAGACCAATCAGTGTACTAAATCAGGACTATAAGCTTTTTACCATTATCCTTGCCAAAAGGTTAGAGAATATACTGACAGACCTAATTCATTTAGACCAAACAGGTTTTATAAGACAAAGACAGACACAAGACAACATTCGACGCACTTTACACATAATTCATCATATAAAAAAATATAACTTAAATGCAGTCATATTAGGATTAGATGCTGAAAAAGCATTCGATTCGGTTGACTGGTCTTTTCTATACAGAATCTTATCCAGTTTCAATTTTCATAACAACTTCATTAGAACTATACAGGCATTATATAAAAAACCAACAGCTAAAATAAGGATTAACGGTAATTTATCATCATCTTTTGAACTGGAAAGAGGATGTCGTCAGGGCTGCCCCCTGTCTCCACTGCTCTTTGCAATCTTCATAGAACCTCTGAGCCAATGGATAAGACAAAACCAAAAAATTCAAGGTATTACACTTGGTCAGAAGGAACATAAAATAGCACTCTTTGCTGATGACATTTTAATATACCTAGGGCAGCCGGACACTTCTTTACCAGAACTAACCTCAGTTTTTTCAGAGTATGGAGATTTATCGGGGTACAAATTAAATATGCATAAAACCCAAGTTTTAACATTCAACTATGACCCAAATCATTATTCACTAAGCAAACTCAAAACTAACTGGGAGTCGGAATCTATGAAATATCTGGGGGTCAATATCCCGAAACAACTCAACAAAATTATATCACTAAACTATGATCCACTGGTGACAAAAATAAAATCTGACCTAGCAAGATGGAATATGATACCATTCTTGGGTATTGCACAAAGAATTGAAGCAGTCAAAATGAATATACTTCCACGTCTTCTATACCTTTTCCAAACAATACCGGTAGAACCTCCCAAAAAAACATGGCAGGAGCTGGACAGAAGGATCTCAAGATTCATATGGCAGGGCAAGAGACCTAGAATCAGATATAGAACCCTACAGCTAAACAAAGACAAAGGTGGGCTCGCGCTGCCAAATATCAGGGACTACTTTAAAGCCGCACAAATTAAAACTTTAGTAGAGATATGTAACCCAGTCTACTCTGCACAATGGAAGGAGATCGAATGCCAAATAACAAGTGACATCCCCCTACAGGCGATAATAGGGAACAATGTCTTACCTAAGCTTTTGAATAACACTAACCCGTGGATAGAGACCCCGCTAAAAATTTGGTTTAAGATAGTCAGAGAGAATCAAACTAAAGAGCCCTATCGACTTCTGCAATGGATCGCCTATGATCAGGACTTTACTCCTAATAAAACAGACACCAGATTTAAAAAGTGGAAGGAGAAGGGGCTGATAAAATATTACGATTTTTTTAAAGGGCAAATCTTAAGAAGTTTTGAAGATTTGAAAAAACAAGGCCTAATAAATCAAGACCTTTACAGGTTCTTCCAGCTTAGACACCACATAAACAATATACTTAAAAAGGAGGTTTTGGAAAGGGCCCAGTCAGGTGTTCTGAAGGTCTTCTTAATGGCATATAAAGGGATCCCAGGGATCAGATACATTTCTAAAATATACCAAGGTCTTCAAGACTTAAAAGGAGACAACACATCTTATATAAAAGAGAGATGGGAAAAAGAGGGGAATTTCACTTTACATCTGGAAATATGGGAAAAGCTAAATAAACAGCAATGGAAAAGTACCTCATCCCTGCAGTGGAGAGAATTTGGATGGAAAAACTTGGCAAGATTTTTCAGAACACCTGCACAAATCAAATTTACCCATAAGGGATTGAACTGTTGGCGCTTGTGTGGTGAAAAGACTGCAAATCATTTTCATGTGTTTTGGTCATGCCCAGTTATCCACCAATATTGGTCCAATGTACAGACAATATTGGGGAAAATATTCAAAATTACAGTTCCCTTTTCTTTTGTAACTTTGTATTTGGGTTTACTACCGGACTCACTGGAAAGACGAGGAGAAAAATACTTATTCAATGTTTTAATATTGGCAAGCAAAAAAGCTCTAACTAAAAAATGGATGTTGAAGGACTGTCCTACACCTGAAGATTGGACTAACGTGATCCAAGACATTTACTCGATGGAAAAGTTGACATTCGCACTGAGACAGGACATGGATGGGTTCATGAACTTTTGGCAACCCTGGACCGCATATGTGTCTTCCATTAGATCTAATCTTTGACAAATACCATTTCAATAATGGTTCTGCTCTTTGTTCCAATGCTACTCAGATGCTCTTTTATCTTTATTTACTTACTTTTTCTTTTTGTTTGTTTTTTACTGGTTTGTTTGGTTTTTTTTTTGTTTTTTGTTTTGTTTTTTTTTCTCTTTAATTTCACTTTTTCTTTCACTTTAAAAAAAAAAAAAAATAAGGGGTGTTGTAAGAATTAATCTTCCAATGTTGTCAGATATCAGAAAATAAGGGAACATGTGATGAAAATGTAAACACTGCATTGCTGTAACGACCTGTATACCCTTTACAAAAACTTAAATAAAAAAAAAAAAAAAAAAAAAAAAAAAAAAAATAGATGAGTTGAAAATATATATTTTTTATTAAAACTGTAACACTGAAAAAACCTCTCCTCCCTTGCAGAAAAAAATTGCGGTCAGATATTCAAACAACAAACAAACAGTTTTGGCTCCCTTCCTGTTCACCCATTATACTGCGGACTTCTCACACAACACACTGCCATCTACAGAAGTTGTCTGACGACTCTGCAGATGAGGCCGACTAATTTATACAAGCAGATGAAAAATCCTCCAAGAGACAATGCCGAGCTCTAGACACGGAGAGAGGAGGAGAGAAAGCCCTTGGCCCCGACAGACCCAGACCCCTGACTCAGAGGCAGAGATCACTGGCAGAGGCCTTTCAGGGTGGCAGAGAATATCCAGGGAGAGATTAGTGGTGGAAGCAAGATTTGAGTCATCTTCAGCATTAGTTAATGTTCATTTTCAAAGTGCAACTGGTCATTTGTTACTTTCGTCGGCGGCTCCAGCTCGTGTCTGAGCATTGGTTTCGTCTTAGTTATCAGGACGTTGCCATCTGTGATCGATGGCGAATGTGGCTCTGAAGGCCCAGCCTATGATAGAACTGTCGTGGGCAGAAGTCACATTTTATTGTGGGTGGGGGACGTGGTTGGTTTTGTTTTTCTTGTCTTCGTTTGTGTTTATCATCATCCTGTTGTTTTCTGTGCCTCTCAAATGAGTCTGTGCCTTCCCAGGTTCTTTTTCTCCAGGCTGCTCTGTCGGTGGCAAGTTGTTTCCAAGATCTTTTGTCTATGTTGGCTTGCTTCGGGGAACATTTTAGCTGGTCCTTGTAGCGCAGTTTTGGCCTACCATGTGGTCTTTTTCCTGTCTCAAGCTCCCCCTGGAGCATGATTCATGGTAGTCTGGTGGGGTCCATCCGTACGACATGTCCTGTCCATCGAAGGCGGTGCTGCAAGATGGTAGCTTCCACACTAGGCAGCAGAGCACGCTTGAGAATCTCATTGTTTGAAAGTCGATCCTCCCAACGAATGCCAAGTATTTGTCTGAGCTTTCTCTGTTGGAAGTTCTCAAGGCGCTTGATATCGCGACAATACAAGGTCCAGGCTTCACAGGCGTAAAGAAGGGTGGAAAGAACAACGGCCCGAAAAACCATGATTTTGGTGCGGATGGTTATTGCATGATTATTGAAGACTCGATGACAAAGGCGTCCATATGTGGAGTGTGCAGCTTTTATGCGGTTTTCGATGTCCTTTGCACAAGTTGGTATTTTTGAGAGGATGCTACCAAGGTAAGAGAAATGCTCCACTTCATCGACAGGATTTCCGTTAATCTTAAAAGGAACTCCGATTATATTGGCATGTTAGCTCTATATGCTTTATTTTTATGTTAGTAACATAACTATAATATAATTTTTTTGAAAATAATTCCCAGTTTTATATATTTTTAAAAAACTTTATTACGATGTAAGTCACCATTTTTGTTTACGTCGCAATGCATTCTGGGTAGTGACGTAGAAGGGTTGCAGCCGTTTTTTCTGTCTTATACAAGCCAAGAAGCGACACTACGAACTACTGCCATTTGTCAGTGAAAATGCCACATTGCGCAGCTTTTGGATGTAATTTCCAATCAAAGGGAAATAAAGAGAGCGGGGTAAGCCTCCATAGCTTTTCTAAAGAGGGAAAGTGGAGGAAAAAGTGGGGCGGCAGCGGCTCAGCAGGTAAAGCAGGCCGTCTAATAACCCGATGGTTGGCGGTTCGCATCACGCTCTCCCCAGATATCCTGCCGTTGTGTCCCTGGGCAAGGCACTTCACCCGCATTGCCTCCAGTGCCCATAACACTGGGTATGAATGTGTAAAAATGTTTAAATGCTCGGTGGTGGCCGGACAGGCCGTTGGTGTGGATTGGCAGCCACATTTCCCTCACGCTGAGTGTCTGTGATCACGCGCTATAGCGCATGCCTGATAAAGCTGACATATGTATAAATCACGCTATGATAAAGCACGATATCGCTCAAAGCGCCCGCATGAGACACTCGCAGAGCGGAGAGACACTCGCGGAGCGGAGAGACACTCGCGCGCACGCTATATCGCTCATTTGAGTGAAATAGAGCTTTATCATAGTGTGATAAATATATATATATATATCAGCTTTATCAAGCGTGCACTTGATAAAAATTCGAACCGTGACAAAATTCGAACCGTGACTCGCTTGAGCGTGCGCAAAGCGCTCTCTGATCCTACTTTTTGATCACACGCATTGCCTGTTTGCTGACTAGACACAGGGCTCGCTGCAGCGCACTCCCACAGCGCTGGAGTGAGCTTCGTGCTGGAGGATGAAATAAACACTCTTTTAAACTTCAGTTCCCCATGTCCTGCCTGCACTTATTCCGTGCTTCCACACTGGGTTCCCTTATTTCATCCGCCACACTGGTGCGCAAAGCGCACACTCGTGCGCTTTGAGAGATATTGTGCTTTATCATAGCGGGATTAATACATATGTCAGCTTTATCAGGCATGCGCTATAGCGTGCGATCACAGACATGTCTCATGCACGCGCTTTGAGCGATATTGTGCTATTATCACAGCGTGATTAATACATATGTCAGCTTTATCAAGCGTGCGCTATAGCACGTGATCACAGACACTCAGAGTGAAGGAAATGTGTCTGCCAATCCGCGCCAACGGCCTCTCCGGCCACCACCGAGCATTTAAACATTTTTACACATTCATACCCAGTGTTATGGGCACTGGAGGCAATGCGGGTGAAGTGTCTTGCCCAGGGACACAACGGCAGGATATCTGGGGAGAGCGTGATGCGAACCGCCAACCATCAGGTTATGAGACGACCTGCTCTACCTGCTGAGCCGCTGCTGCCCCACTTTTTCCTCCACTTTCCCTCTTTAGAAAAGCTATGGAGGCTCACCCCGCTCTCTTTATTTCCCTTTGATTGGAAATTACATCCAAAAGCCGCGCAATGTGGCATTTTCACTGACAAATGGCAGTAGTTCGTAGCTTCGCTTCTTGGCTTGTATAAGACGGAAAAAACGGCTGCAACCCTTCTACGTCACTACCCAGAATGCATTGCGACGTAAACAAAAATGGCGATTTACATCGTAATAAAGTTTTTTAAAAATATATAAAACTGGGAATTATTTTCAAAAAAATTATAGTTATGTTACTAACATAAAAATAAAGCATATAGAGCTAACATGCCAATATAATCGGAGTTCCTTTTAAGGTTGATCCTTGAGGAAGTTTGACCAGGTGCTGGTTGGTTGAGGATTTTGATTTTGTCAGTGTTAACTTCCATTTCAAAATGCTCATAAGAGTCATTATAAATGGTGGCTATCCTGTGGAGGTCATCAACAGTCTGAGCTGGTGTGGCATTATCATCTGCAAACTGCAGTTCATGAACACTGGTGACTGAGGTCTTGAATTTCACGCGAAAGCGAGCAAGATTAAAAAGCCCCCCCATCCAAGTGGTATCACAGATTGATACCAGGGGTTGTTGGAGGTATTTCATTTAGCATTGCAGCCATATAAGATAAGATAAGATAAGATAAGCCTTTATTAGTCCCACAATGGGGAAATTTCAGGATTGCAACAGCACAGGGATAGCAACACTCAGAGCAACAATCAGAAGGCAAGAAAAAACAAGAACAGCTAGTTGGGCAAAAACAGTTGGGCAAAAAAGTATTTAGTCAGCCACCAATTGTGCAAGTTCTCCCACTTAAAAGATGAGAGAGGTCTCCAATTTTCATCATAGGTATACCTCAACTATGAGAGACAAAATGAGAAAAAAAAATCCAGAAAATCACATTGAAGGATTTTTAATGAATTAATTGGTAAATTCCTCAGTAAAATAAGTATTTGGTCACCTACAAACAAGCAAGATTTCTGGCTCTCACAGACCTGTAACTTCTTCTTTAAGAGGCTTCTCTGTCCTCCACTCTTTACCTGTATTAATGGCACCCGTTTGAACTCGTTATCAGTATAAAAGACACCTGTCCACAACCTCAAACAGTCAGATTCCAAACTCCACTATGGCCAAGACCAAAGAGCTGTCAAAGGACACCAGAAACAAAATTGTAGACCTGCACCAGGCTTGGAAGACTGAATCTGCAATAGGTAAGCAGCTTGGTGTGAAGAAATCAACTGTGGGAGCAATTATTAGAAAATGTAAGACATACAAGACCACTGATAATCTCCCTTGATCTGGGGCTCCACGCAAGATCTCACCCCATGGGGTCAAAATTATCACGAGAACGGTGAGCAAAAATCCTAGAACTACATGGGGGGACCTAGTGAATGACCTGCTGAGAGCTGGGACCAAAGTAACAAAGGCTACATCAGAAACACACTACGTCGCCAGGGACTCAAATCCTGCAGTGCCAGACGTGTCCCCCTGCTTAAGCCAGTACTTGTCCAGGCCCGTCTGAAGTTTGCTAGAGAGCATTTGGATGATCCAGAAGAGGATTGGGAGAATGTCATACGGTTAGATGAAACCAAAATAGAACTTTTTGGTAAAAACTCAACTTGTCGTGTTTGGAGGAGAAAGAACACCATACCTACTGTGAAGCATGGGGGTGAAAACATTATACTTTGGGGCTGTTTTTCTGCAAAGGGACCAGGACGACTGATCTGTGTAAAGGAAAGAATGAATGGGGCCATGTATCGTGAGATGTTGAGTGAAAACCTCCTTCCAGCAGCAAGGGCATTGAAGATGAAACGTGGCTGGGTCTTTCAGCATGACAATGATCCCAAACACACCGCCCGGGCAACGAAAGAGTGGCTTCGTAAGAAGCAATTCAAGGTCCTGGAGTGGCCTAGCCAGTCTCCAGATCTCAACCCCATAGAAAATCTTTGGAGGGAGTTGGAAGTCCGTGTTGCCCAGCGACAGCCCCAAAACATCACTGCTCTAGAGGAGATCTGCATGGAGGAATGGGCCAAAATACCAGCAACAGTGTATGAATACCTCGTGAAAACTTACAGAAAATGTTTGACTTCTGTCATTGCCAACAAAGGGTATATAACAAAGTATTGAGATGAACTTTTGTTATTGACCAAATACTTATTTTACCGAGGAATTTACCAATTAATTCATTAAAAATCCTTCAGTGTGATTTTCTGGATATTTTTTTCCTCAGTTTGTCTCTCATAGTTGAGGTATACCTATGATGAAAATTGGAGACCTCTCTCATCTTTTAAGGGGGAGAACTTGCACAATTGGTGGTTGACTAAATACTTTTTTATCCCACTGTATGTACATATTACTATATATATATATATATATATATATATATATACAGTATATACACTACCGTTCAAAAGTTTGGGGTCACTTAGAAATTTCCTTATTTTTGAAAGAAAAGCACTGTTTTTTTCAATGAAGATAACTTTAAACTAATCAGAAATACACTCTAATATCTAATATACATTGCTAATGTGGTAAATGACTATTCTAGCTGCAAATGTCTGGTTTTTGGTGCAATATCTACATAGGTGTATAGAGGCCCATTTCCAGCAACTATCACTCCAGTGTTCTAATGGTACAATGTGTTTGCTCATTGCGTCAGAAGGCTAATGGATGATTAGAAAACCCTTGTGCAATCATGTTAGCACAGCTGAAAACAGTTTAGCTGGTTAGAGAAGCTATAAAACTGACCTTCCTTTGAGCAGGTTGAGTATCTGGAAAAAATTATTATTTCAAATACAAATCATTATTTCTAACCTTGTCAATGTCTTGACTATATTTTCTATTCATTTTACAACTCATGGTGGTAAATAAGTGTGACTTTTCATGAAAAACACAAAATAATTGTCTGGGTGACCCCAAACTTTTGAACGGTAGTGTATATTTATAGACACACAGTGCGGAGCATTGTGGTTGGTGAATGTGCAGCAGAAAGTCTAAGCTCTCTCTCCGCGGATGCGGCGGGCCAGCTCGATGTCTTTGGGCATGATGGTGACCCTCTTGGCGTGGATGGCGCACAGGTTGGTGTCCTCAAAGAGACCCACCAGGTAGGCCTCGCTGGCCTCCTGCAGACATCCTCCGCCATGACGGCGGAGCTCTGGAAGCGTAGGTCGGTCTTGAAGTCCTGAGCGATCTCCCTCACCAGGCGCTGGAAGGGCAGCTTACGGATGAGCAGCTCCATGGATTACTGGTAACAACGGATCTCTCTCAAAGCCACGGTACCGGGCCTGTAACAGTGAGGCTTCTTCACTCCGCCGGTGGCCGGAACACTTTTCCAAGCAGCCTTGGTGGCTAGCTGCTTCCTGGGGGGATTTTTCCTCCAGTAGATTTACGGGCGGTCTGCTTGGTTCTTGCCATCGCTCTTTATTATTCTGTCTTATATTTCTTGCACGCCGCCTAACCTCCAGCCCGGCACCCTTGTCGTTTTTGCTTCAGTTCCCCAGTATGTCGAGTTTCTCCGTTAGCACCGGGTGGCGGTTGAGTGCTAGCTAGCTCTTCCCTGCTGTATCGTCTCCTGAACACACAATATACAATTATTATACAATATACAACGAAAAGCAGGTTGGAGCAAGGACACATGCTTGCTTGAGACCACTAGTGATGGGAAAAGGGTCTGAGAGGGTATTCTGGTGGCAAACCCTACCAACCATGCGCAAACGAGAGCAATGAAATGAAATCATCTGGACATCCAAAACGAGCAAGAACAGCCCACATAGCAGGGCGAGGAACTCGATCAAAGGCCTTCTTGAGGTCCCAGAAGATGAACATAAGTGGTTGTTGTTGTTCTTGGCTCTTTTCCTGGAGTTGTCGAGCACAGAATATCATATCTACTGTACCACGAGAGGGGCTAAAGCCACATTGGAACTCAGGAAGTACATCCTCTGTTACGATCCGAGTGCTATTATTCGCGCTCGGGCCATCCATCATTCCTGTCAGGCTTTGACTGCGGCATTATTATCCTGGCTCTCCGAGCTCTTATTGTGACAGCGCTCGGGGAAGCTTCCACTCAGCTGTCAAGGCCTGGACAGCTGTTTTCCATTTGCGGTCATTAGCAGCCGGCTTCTTAAACCGGCGCCAGCGGTTGCATCCTTGCAGCAGTGTCGTCGATGGTTCGTTGTACTGAACATCATTAATCGTCTGTGGTGTGACTGTCTAACCCTGTGGACCCGTAAGTGAGCTTTCTGTCAGCCTTACGCCTCCCTGTGTGTGTAGACTATGTGTCATAGCCGCAGTGGCTTGTATTATTGTGATTTCACTGTAAATAAAGACTCTAACACAACTCTCTGGTGATGGTGTGGCATCTTATGGTGGCTCGCGAGGGCCATCGCTTGACAGTACACTGCTGCCAAAAACGGCGTTTTTACGGTGACGCCAACCCGAGACGCCTTTCGCCAGTGAGTTTGTGTTAATTGGCCATTGCTTTTTTCTTGTCTGGGTACGGTGTGCTGGAGGAATGCCGTCGCGGAGGAGCCGCGCTCGGAGTCCGAGCCACGAGCTGGCGGACATCCTGGAATATGTGGATGAGACGCTCATCTCTGCTTCCCTCCTCGACTATGACCGCAGCGTACTCTGGTACCTGGACTGTGCTGAGGACTCGCTCAATCATCTTTCTCCCCGCTACGCCAACCACCCAGAAGTCGCCGCGAGGAGGGATGACATCGCCGCGCAACGCGAAATTCTCCATATGGTGGAGGAGGACTATGGCAAGAAGCAGAGGAGGAGGTGTCCACGCTCCTCGCTTTGGGATCCCGTTCCTGTCCTCGATCCACTCCAGGAGTTCGCACCATCCAGGGGTCATAGTAGACGTCGGCGCCGCGGCCAAGGGAAGCTCCAGCAAGCTCCTGTTCCGGATCCAGTTCCAGGCCGCCAGAGTGACCCAATCAACCAGTCAGCTGCTGTGTGTGACAAGACAATAGGGGATTAGATCGGTTGGAGTCCGCGAGGCCCCCTATTGTGACTCGCGGACCTCCCCTTTTGGCTTCACCGGACACAGCTCCACAGGATGCCGGTCGTCTCCGCAGTACATGAAGAGACCCCGTTCCCGCCGGCGTTGTCTCTCCGCTAGAGGGAGCCTAGTGCGCCCGATATCCATGTCCTCTGTTTCATCGGTGGACTCTGGGGCTGGTAACGCCAGAGGGCGCGACTGAGCTGAATGGAGGGAAGCTCCGCACGAGCGGCTGGCAGACTTCCGCTCCACGGCCCGCTTATGCAGCCTGTTGTGCAGGCTAATCATGAGCGAGATCAGCTCGGAGAGTCGCTCTGGGAGATCCCGACCAGCTAGTTCATCCCTCAGACCAGAATTAAGACTACGGAGGAAAACGCTGCAGAGAGATGCCTCTCCCCCGCCCACCTCCTCCGCAGCCACCCGGAAGTCGACCGCGTATTCCGCCGTGGACCGGGCTCCCTGTTGGAGACCAAGGAGCCGGTCCGCGAGGACGCTATCGAGCCGGGAATGATCAAAGACCTCTAGAAAGTCTCGTACGAACCGGTCATACGAGAGGTTTGCGTAGCTTGGCTTCGTCATTACAGCGTAAGCCCAAGCTAACGCTCGCCCCTCGAGGAGGTTAGCCATGTACCCGATTCGGCTATGGTCTGAGTGGAAATCCCCGGGAACGCGCAGGAACACCGACTCACACTGAAGTATAAACCCCTTCGCTCCACCAAGTTTCCCGCTGAAGCGAGCAGGAGTTGGGATGGGTGTGAGATGGGCTGGCGCTCCTGAGCTAGGCTGGCCGGCTGTGGAAGCACCCGTAGCCACACCGCCAGAAGGACCCAAAGGGAAAGGCCGCGGGAGGTCCAGGCGGTCCAACCGATTGGTAATTGAGGTGAGTTGATTTAGAATGACCTGTTGTTGATGAGCAATCAAATCCACCCGAGCCTCGAGGGTGGTAAAACGGCGTGTGAGCCCGCTGTCGGCTGGGCTGCTTTGCTGGAGCCGTACTGACATATTATTCGGCCCAGGAAACACGCACGCAGGCTCGGACAGATTTGAAAGCTTTATTCAATAATAATGTGTGTGCGTGTATGCGTGTATGCGAGATGTGAATGTGGTGTGGGTGGAGGATGAGGTCAGGACAGAGCAGTTCACCGTTCAGCCAGGCAACCCTAAGAGAGAGGAGAGCAGGGATTAGCTGGGCAACCACACGGGAAAGTGACGAAGTAATTGTGCTTACTTGTAGCGACGCGGTGGCTGGCGTGGCAAGTCCCAAGCCTGGGAGACAGCGTTCTGCTGAGCGTCCGTGAAGATGCAGCAAGTGGAGGAGCAGCGTGACGAGGGAAAGAGAGTCCACCGCCAAGGGGATCCACCTGTGCACAGGGGTAGACTGGATGGAGATGGTGAGGTAAAAATGACAGCTTACGTGTCCGACGAGGAAAACAGCTGGCCCGAACGACAGGGAGGTAGCTGTGGAGAAACGCAGGGAGACAGACGGCTCCAGGCCGCAGCTCAGGGCAGGATGGAATAAATAGCAGGGCTTAATGAGGCGCAGGTGTGCGCGCAGCTGAGGTGGAAGCCCGTGAGCTGCGGGTGATGACAATTCATGCCAAACTGCACTTATTACAATCCTGACCCAACCTCTGTTGATTGGAGATTACCAAAGAACTTTACTAGTTGTGTAAACAAGACTAATATGAAGTCATTTTCTCTGGCAAGAGATCCATTACAGATTCCTTTTTGTTTTAAGAGAAATTGCACTTGTAAGAGCGGTACATATTGGCAGGATGCAGCTAATCTTTTAGGCAATAGCCAGTGTATTGAAAATGTTCCTATTGCTACTTACAGTGAGGATTTGGCCAAACATAAATATTGTGATGGTACTAATCAATCATGTGATGGTAAAGATGTCCCTGCCTGGAACATGACAGTTATTGCAAAAGAAGCCCTAGGTTGGTGGTTTGGCTCACCAGGTCTTAATATTATGGTTCCAGGTGGAACCGGGTATCCCTGCCCGAGAGATTACGTTTGGGTATGTGGCCATAACGTTTATTTGTGGCTCCCCAAACGATGGTGTGGTACTTGTTACCTGGCAAAAATGAAGCCTGCTTAGTTTGGGGTCACCCAGACAATTATTTTGTGTTTTCCATGAAAAGTCACACTTATTTACCACCATGAGTTGTAAAATGAATAGAAAATATAACATTGACAAGGTTAGAAATAATGATTTGTATTTGAAATAATAATTTTTTCCTTCAAACTTTGCTTTCGTCAAAGAATCCTCTATTTGCAGCAATTACAGCATTGCAGACCTAACATGATTGCACAAGGGTTTTCTAATCATCCATTAGCCTTCTGACGCAATGAGCAAACACATTGTACCTTAGAACACTGGAGTGATAGTTGCTGGAAATGGGCCTCTATACACCTATCTAGATATTGCACCAAAAACCAGACATTTGCAGCTAGAATAGTCATTTACCACATTAGCAATGTATAGAGTGTATTTCTGATTAGTTTAAAGTTATCTTCATTGAAAAAAAGTGCTTTTCTTTGAAAAATAAGGAAATTTCTAAGTGACCCCAAACTTTTGAACGGTAGTGTATATTTACCACAAACATTACTGCTTTAAGTGTTGTGCCCCATTCCCAAACCAAAAGATCTGCAGAGTCTATCAAATCATCTCCTTTGATAAGTGATCTTCGGGGTATTTTCATGACTGCATTTCCTATGTATGAAGTTGCTTACTTAAGCCACAGAATTAATGATGTGTTTTGGGCATTGGAAAGTCTTACTGAGGTAGTTACTGATATTGCTCTTTTCATCAAAAATGATCCAGAGAAAACAGCCATGAAGGCTATGATAACTCAGCACCTCCTTGCTCTTGATTTGTTGCTTGCTGAGAAAGGAGGTGTATGTGCTATTATTGGAGAACACTGTTGCACTTTTATCCCTGATTCTTCTGATAATATCACTGCAATAATTGGCAGATTGCAGGGACTGTGCCAACATCTAGATGGCCTAAAGGATGTACCCCAAAAATGGGACCTGTCTTCTTGGTTCCTTTCTGCTCAATGGTGGCAAGTTCTTCTGAAATGGTTAACTCCAGTAATAGTTGTGCTGATCCTATTCTGTGTACTATTCATGTGTGTCATTCCCTGTGTTAGGTCTATGATAAGTAGGGCCTTTACTCAACACACTTTCATGTTGCACTCTGTTATGCTCCAAAAGGAAATTCCTGTACAATTTCCTGCCCTGGCACAACAAGAAAAGGGCAATTATGAAAAGAAACTTGATAACCATGATGACTGTACCTCTGTTTAAATTGGGAAATGATGCTCAATGATGACAATGTAGAAAATCGTAAGAAGATACATTGTACTGATGATTGCATGTGATTAAAAATTGATAAAATGATAAACAGGAGGGAATTGTCAGAAAATTGTATACATATGTTATCATTTTATATGTTTTTAAGTTTAAGTAAGTGTATAAATGTTTTCTGCTGGAAATATATTGAGGCTGCCTATGTGCAGAAAGTCTTGTACAAAGCAACCTTTTCCTTCTTTTTAATGATATTGACATATTTTAGCTCTTTGATGGTTGATCTTTTAAGCACATGGTGACCCAACCTTAGAAACTGATACTCCTTTGAGCACAAAGTGCCCTCTAATGAAACAAGACTGTTCCCTTTTTCTTTCATGTCAGCATATTTTTATAATGATTGTGTGGGTACGGAAAGGAGTGTAAATTGGATGTTTTTGTTTGATTGTGTAACCTCTGTGTGTATAAAAGTTGTCTCGCTGAGGAGAAGCCTCAGCGCTGATACGCTGTAATCAGGTACGCACTCCTTGCAAGTAAAGAGCTCATGACAACTAATATTCTGTGTCTGAATCTTTATTGAGGTAACGAACTAATATACGATCACTTGGAGTTTCAGATTCTGTACATAAATTCATGGGTTATTGTTTAAAGTATAAATATTTGAACAAGTTAAAAGCTATATACATGGGAAGGAGATAAAAACAATAATTCATTTCATGTTAAGATAATTTGTTAAAAATGTTAAGTATACAGTTAATGTCACATCGAAAATTGTGATAAATGGACATGATTGTGTTTTGTTTAATGGTGATGTGATCAGATAATAAGAGAGAAACTATGGACTTTGATAGTAAATACTAGTCAGTTGATGTTGGTCATGTGAATGGTTTGGGGGAAAAATAAACTCCTCTGTGTGAAATAACGGCATGAAACGTGTTCTCTGTCTATTCTCCTATCACAGGAGAGCTGACTTCCACATCCACGTTGCCTCCTCCTGGGCCGCTACCCAGGGGAGCAACATGAGCACGCTGAGGTTTGTTTTTAGCAGGCTTGCTACGTCCCTTGAACACTCTAGCAACAGACAGTGCCTCACTTGCCTGAGTTCTGGTGCCTCCTCTCAGAGAAGCTTGCTGCTTTTTCACCTCCTCACTCTGCCGTGCCATCCTGATTGCTTTCTCCAAAGTCAGCTCTGCATTTAGCTGCATGCATTCAGACAGCCTCTTGGCTAACGGACCGATGACGAGTCTGTCCCGAAGTAGCTCATCATGCAGCACACTGTAATTGCAATGTTCAGCCAGCGCATATAGTGCAGTGACAAAAGAATCTACTGTCTCACTTTCTCGCTGTTTTCACAGGTTGAATTTGGCATGCTCATAAATTACATTCTTTTTAACCACAAAGAAGCCTTGAAAGCCGTCACGCACTGCTTCATACGAGCTGCGTTGAGCATCAGTCAGAGCCAGCCCACGTAAAACATCATCCGCCTCGTCTCCCATGCAATATATCAGAGTATTAACTCTGATATATTGCATTCAGATTACTTGCCAGGCAAAATCTATCGAATCTCCGGATCCATTTGACTCACTCCTGCAGCTTAGAAAAGTCGAAGGGCTCCGGCGGCTGGATGTTAAATGTAGTGCACGGACCCGTTGCCACAGCAGCTCCCGGAGCGGTTGCTGTCCCTCCATTTGCGTCTCCGTCTTCACTCATCGTATCTGCAAAACTCCCCTCTCTTCCTCCGCGGCGTACAAACAATCCTTTCTCTTTCCAGGCTTACAGTCTACGTTAACTACAGGACTTCTGACACCATGTCGTGTTATTAAAACACTGCGTGAGTCCAACTGTAGTTTTTAACATCACTTTTTTATTGAACCATGTCAACCTCACTGCTAGTCTGTCACTCTCCCGCCAGTCACCCCCTTGACGTCTGTCAGAAAATTGTTTATTGTTTATCATGCATGTCTAATCATTTATCATTTTATATGATTGCTGTTACTAACAAATCATTTTATAATTGTTAATCATTTTATAATTACTAACATCATTATCATTATCATTGCATAACCATATTATATGATTTAAAATGTCTACTGCATGCATCTTTTATGAGTTATACCGTACTGTATTGTTTCTGGGTAATAAGTGGACCTTTTGAGTGTCCTCCATTTAAGATGTGCTTAAAAGTCAAAGTGTCTCACCAGACCAGACTATGTGCATGATAAGGGGTCTGGGAGTGAGGGGGAATTGACCCTGTTTTCTTATGAAATGCTGTGACTTGGAGCCTGAGAGCACACCTGCAAGGCCATGTGTCTCAGTCCCAGGCCAATGTTTTGTACTCATACTCATATTATGACTGTGAATTGTACCCAGCAGATGCTTTGTGTGACTGACTATGTATAAAAACTTCCTGATTGTTTTTTATTGCCAGTGCTGAATTTGCTTGTTACAAGTGTGCACTCCTGCAGTAAAGAACTCATATGAGGAATATACTTGTGTCATGAATCTTATTTGAGGTAACAAACCAATATACGATCACTCTAAATTTCCCAGATTCTGACATACTTGGTGCCGTGACCCGGATGGGCAATATCTGGACGGCGGATAGAGGCGACGCACTCTCCAGGTTGGAAATCCATGCGCATGGTCTGACTGCATACAGTCAGTATTGGACTCCCCATTGAGGAAATCTGGATTGTGTGGGACTCTAGACGTCGTCTAGTGAAGCCCATCCTCTTCAATTAAAAGAAAGAAAAGTAAGTGACGTCTTTTTTACTATTTACTATATGTGCGTTTAGAAGATTCTCTAAAATCGAGCCTTGAGTGAGTAATATTAAATATATTACAAGAACCTCCAAATCCAACCACGAGTGACTAACGCGAAAAGTAAATAAAGTGCGCGGAAGTAGTTGCAACGAAGGTTGAAATCCCCGGTCAGGGACAAAAATAGGTTTTGGGTTGAAATTCCCGGGTTTGGAACTGAAAATAAATATCAGGTCGCGGTTATGATGTAATGGTAGTGTGACGGCGCTTCACACTTTTCTGGTAAAACATTTTAATTCCTGTGGAATTACAAGGGGGTTTTAAAAAAATATAAAAACAGCAGGAAAAAAGGGGAAAAAAATGGGTAACTGTGTGGGGAAAAAAGAGGATAAGAAAAAACTAAACAGCAGAAAAAAACAACAGACAGCGCGTCAATCAGTTAGAAATTACAATAACCGGTTAAAAGATAAACAGATAAAGGATCCTGAAAAATATCTGAACAAATGGGAAAAAGACTATTCTTTCAAACCCACATTGGATGTGGATGAGTGCGCAGTCTTAAGCGTCAATGGTAAAATTAGTGACCAAAGGAAATAAGAGGAGGCCAAATTCTGAACTTGAATGTGCAAATACTTTGGATGGCAGCAGTTGCAGATGCCCCGAATAAAAGCCAGCCAAGGATGCAAAAATAGTAAGAAAGGAGTGGATCAGAAAAAACCATGTGAGAATCAAAACAGTGAAAATTCTCTGTCACAGCTGGACAGGAAAAAACCGAGCGCCTCCCCCCCTTATCTAGTAACAGATCCAAAGGAGGGGTCCATATTCCAAATTGCTGAAAGAGGCAAAACAGGTGGAAAAACAATTTCAGAATCCCTCCAGGCAAATTATCCATTTTTTGAAAGCCTTGCCTTAGACCCGTAAAGAGGAGGAGGAAGAGGAGGAAGAAGGGACCTCACCAGCTAGTAGGAGGACGTCAAGAGCAGCACCCCAGGAATTAGAGGAAGCCACCATCCAAATTTTTAAACCATGGACCTTCTTGTTGAAATGCATGGGATTGCCAAGGCTGTTCCAAAACCTGATGTTGATATAAATGGTTGTGTGGAGGAATTGAACAGATTATGGATTTGTATAATCCCGCCCAGCAGAAATGTTAAAGATCTTTAGGATAGTGTTTGGGAAAAAGGAGAAGTTCTTTACTGATGTATTGATTGAGCCTGTATAGGTAGATAACTATGACCCAAATGAACACCGTGTGGATTGGGAAAGAGCTGTTGAAAAGGTGCTAAAAAGGGCTACAGAGCACTATGGGCTCCCCATATGTCTATGACTGATGTGGCTATGCTGAGAATGAAGCCTGATGAAAACATTGTTGATTACTGGGTGACGCTTTAAGAAGTGTTTGATATAGTCTTCGGAGGTTATATCAATTTGAATGTAGATGCAAAGGAAAGCCTGCTGTTTAAGCATACTTTCTTAGACACCCTGCCTGCTGACCTTAGGGAGGCTATAAAGGTGTCTTGTGTGACTTTGAAAACATGTAGCATGGAGGAGTTTAAACAGCATGTATTCCATGTAGCCGAGGCTAGACAACGGAAAGACAAGAGTAGGAAAAAAGTGGACATTTATATGAATGAAGAGTGTGATGATGGCTTGTATGAGGCTGAGCTGCCCCGAGGTAGAGCACGCTTGAAGGGGCGGAGGCAATGGGATGCAGAAGCTGACTGGGTGTATGATCAAAATGCTTGTTTCAGGTGTGGCCAGCTTGGTCACTGGGCCTGTGGCTGTAATAAGAGTGGATTCAGAGGAAGGGGACGTGGTGCAGGCAGGAGAAGGTTTCAAACACTCAGAGAGGTGGTTTTCAACAAGGTAGAGGAGAGGAGTATCAAGGTGGTTATGAGGATGACCAAAGACAAAGACCCTCAGGGGGTCAAAGACCTGCAGACGGGAGAGCATGACTAACCGACATAGACAGACTCTCTCCCAAGGACAAACAAACAGTACTTGACCAGCAGAAAAGACTATCTGAGGTGTTGACTCAACCTAATGAGACCCTGGACCTGACTATGTACAGCAGTGCGTTGTCTGCTCCCATAATATGGTTATTGGTGAATGGAAAGGAGGTTGAATTTCTTTGTGACACCGGAGCCACACGCACTACTGTTCGTAAAATCCCCAACAGTGCTAGGTTCACCGGACGGACAATAAAGGTCCAAAATGCGGGAGGGAGCACAACCACAGAAAGCCTGTATGGCCCAGTCACTTTGACAGATAAAGAGACAGGAAACTCCTGTGTGTCTGATGTTGTGGTTGCCCCCTCCTGCCCAGTGAACCTGCTGGGAAGGATGTGCTGTTCAGACTTGACATTACTTTGGGTCCAGATTTAAAGAAAGATGACTACACAGTTTTGAGAAATGCTCAGTCATTTCTTACAATGAGGATGAATTGGATGATCAAGGGTGTGGCACCCTGTTCAGCCTTGATTTGCCTGACAGGCAGCGCAGCCGTAACTGCCCTCCGTACAGAGAGCACGACCACTATGTCTGCTCTGCTGCCAGAAGATGTATTTCAGAACCTAGTGGGGCCACAACCACTGCATGTTACCATGAAATACATTCATTGCAATGAGCCTTTTGACTCACCATTGGCTGATAAATTGCAAGATTTTTGTGGTATAAATGTGTGTCCTGAAAACCTGATTTTTGATGCTCAAGGGGTGGCAGCAGTGTCATTAAGACTGCCCCCAGAGGTTTTCTCTTTGCATTGCATGCCCACACCACCTCATATGTCTCTGTGGGGCCCGGAAAATTATTTTTGGGCTGATTGTGGAAAAATGATTCTAAAAGCAAATGGTGTTACTGATTGGGAAAACACCACGGAGCAGAGGGTGCAGCGTTCACCTTCCACAGGCCTTTTTAAAGTTCCTCTCAGAGTCATGATGACTCTTCATTTTGAGATCCATTATGCCTGTGGGACTGAATGTCCACCTGATGCTGTGGGAATAACATATGCACCAGCTTACACTGCCCCAACATGAAAAGAACTAGCCGTTTTACCTGAAGGGTTATGGCTAAGGGCCCTGCCAGACGTGGGTTTCTTAAAAAATGCTACTCCTGTAATTGTAAAATCTAATGGGAGAGGATTTCCATATAAAAACAATACCCACTAAAATCTGAGGCACTGAAGGCATTAGACGAATCATTGCTGACCTCTTACAGAGTGGAGTAATAATCCCATGTCAGAGCTCACCAGTGAACACTCCACTATTCCCTGTTAAGAAGGCTCCACCTAGCGTCGGCTGGAGGCTAGTGCAGGACCTTCAAGCAGTGAATGCTGCAATCATTCCCCGCCCTCCATCTGTCCCTGACCCCCATACATTGTTGAATGCTGTGGGACATGATTCATCATTTTTCAGTTATAGATCTCAGTAATGCATATTTTACCTATCCCTAATCATGAGGATAGTCAGTTTTGGTTTGCATTCACATTTGATGGCAAGAGATACACCTACACCCCGATTGCCCCAAGGCTATGTGAAAGTCCAACTATTTTCTCTCAAGAAATGGCATCTTTAATGGCTAGATTTGATCCACCTGCAAGTTCTAAAATATTACTTTAGTGGATGATATCCTGGTGGCATCTACCAATGAGGATCAATGCAAACAGGATACCACTGCACTGTTGCAATTTCTGTATCAAAATGGTCTGAAATGTAGCAGAAATAAACTGCAGTTCTGCAAAACTAATGTTAAGTTTCTTGGACATGCACTCACAGCTGATGGGAAAAAGCTTGAAAAAGATAGGATACGAACTATTCAAAACTTACCTACACCACACACTAAAAAGGAGCTAATGTCTCTGTTGGCACCCTGAATTACTGCCGGCAGTGGATACCAAATTACTCCCAGTACACTGCCCCACTGTATGCACTTCTTCAGGGTCCTCACGGAAATTTACATGAAAAAGTAGAATTGTCTCCAGAGCATATGGAATTAATCTCTGCTCTCAAGAACACGTTATCATCAATATGTGCTTTACAAATTCCAAATTATGAAGAACCATTTCATCTATTTTGTGATGCAGTTAATGGACAGATGTCAGCAGTTTTGACACAAATTCATGCAGGACAATACAAACCATTGTCCTATTATTCACGAAAACTCGACTCAGTCGCAGCTGGCTTACACCCATGTATGCAAACAGTCGCTGCAGTTTCTGACGCAATAAACGCTGTTCTTGACGTAGTGTTATTCCACCCTTTAACTGTGCATGTGCCTCACGCAGTTGAAGCTTTGCTCTCTGAAAATGGTCATACAATGCTCTCTAATGCCAGATGCTTAAGATACACAATGACCTTGCTGACACAACCACATCTTACATTCATCAGATGCACTACATTGAATCCTGCTACATTGCTTCCCTCTGGAGGTAACACACCAGAATCTTTAGACCATGATTGCGTTCAACAATCACTGAGGGAATTCCTCCCCAGACCAGATCTCTCTCAGACTGTAAAAGATGATTCTCTTTGGCTGTTCACTGATGGCTCATCAGTTAAATTACCAAATGGCAACACGTCAACTGCATATTCTGTCACCACATTGACAGAAATTCTGATTGTAAGGAATGTACCTCAACCAGCATCTGCTCAAAGGGCAGAACTTCTGGCTCTCATCGCAGCTTTAAAGTGGTCTAAGGATTTGAATGTCACCATTTGTACAGACAGCAAGTATGCCTTTAATGCAGCACACTCACACACTGCTTTGTGGAATATTAGAGGTTTTGTAACATCTACTGGAAAACCAGTCCAACATTCTGATCTTTTGAAAGAGCTAACTCATGCTTTAACACTGCCTAAATCACTATCAATTGTTCACTGTCCTGCACACACACAGGGAGCTGATTTACTAACCAGGGGAAATGCATTAGCTGACCATGCTGCCCGCTGTGCTGCTGAAGGTCACACAGAGTCAGCATTGTTGCAAAAGTGAAATGCATTTGACCTGGACATCATGCATGATGCACAAGAAAAAATGACACTTCCACCAGATGCTATTTTGAATGACAAGAAAATTTATTGCACTACTGATGGCAAGATTATCCTCCCACCCTCATTATACCATTGGGTGGCGCTTTCGATTCATGGCTTGTGCCATGTCTCGACAGGAGGGATAATTAGCCAAGCCAAAAAATATTTTTTCTGTCCTGGGATACAAAAAGTGGTAAAAAAGGTTGGCAGCCAATGCACAGTGTGCATACAAAACAATGCTCAAGGTGCAATGAGAACAAGGCAAGGAAGTTTCCCACCACCAAAAACACCTTTTTCTCAATGGTGCATGGATTTTATAGAGCTATCAAAGGTGGGCCAGCTCCAATATTGTCTTGTCCTCGTTGACACTTTCACACGATGGACAGAAATCCACCCCACTGCCAAAGCAGACGCAAAGTTTGTTTGTAAAGTGTTACAGAATAATATTTTTCCAACCTTTGGAATACCAGAGATCATTTATGCTGACAATGGCACACATTTTACAGCTCAAATAGTTAAAGATTTGGCTAAAAGCACCGGCACATGCCTGAAGTTTCATACAGCCTACCACCCACAGAGTGCCGGATTAGTAGAAAGGAAAAATGGTACAATCAAACAAATGCTGGCAAAAACCACACATTGAAGGGGTATCACTTGGCCAGAAGCCCTGAAATTGGTCAAGCTGACCATTAACTCTATACCAGACCCTAAGACAGGATTGTCACCTTTTGAATGTGCTTTTCACCGGCCTTACATATTGCCTGTCCTCTCACCACTAACCACACCTAACAAATACACTGATCTTGGTGTACATCTTAGAGAATGCTTGGAAAAAAGAGAATATGTTGATTCTGTTCGGGCTCTTTCTGCTCCACAGGAGGAAGCTGATAACCCGGTACAACCTGGAGATTATGTCTTCATAAAGAATCACCATAGACTGCACTGGAATTTGATACGGTGGCTCGGGCCATTCCAGGTGTTGTCAACCACCCCTACTGCCATACGTATTGCTGAACGACCATCTTGGATCCACCTTTCACATGTTAAGAGACTACGGGTGCCTGTAAGTGAACTAACTTGTTTCCCTGAGTAAGTCCAGTTACAAAGGGGGCTTTGTCCTTCTAAGGACAGAGTCGTCTCAAACCTGGTGAAGATAGGGGCCCGGATGGGTACTCTCTCAGGTGGAGGCATGGCACCAAAGGTACTGATGACTCTGTGTTCCATACTTCTCATAACTGTGGGGTGGGGGACCATTTCAGATTCCAAGACGAGGAGTCCGCAAGACATGGACAATGGACAATACGTGGATTATACGCACAACCTGTGGTACCAAACGATGGTGGTTTCGGTGAGAGGACTGGGAATCAACACTTCCTGCTATGTGTGCTCATTGCTACCCCATTCACACAAGACTGCAATCCCCATGATCCCTGTGCCGTTGAGCGAAGAGGAGACAGCTGGAGTGACCATAGCGATGACTTCACGTCTCAACTTGCTTAATTCAAGTAATGGTGTTAGACATTGGTTGGTAAGAAAAGAAGAAATGTTTTAATAAAGCTTGTAATGAAAATAATTTCAATCTAGGTTTTTCACCAAGGTGTAATGATGTGAAGGAGGCAACCTGTGGAGTAAGGTACCATGATTCTGTTTGTAGAAATGCTTTTCAGCTCCCTTATCTTGCTGCTGGAAATTTTACCCTAAAGAGCAAGAATTGTACTGGTAAATGTAGTGACAATCCTAATGTTATGTGGCCAAATGATGATGGGTATGGATGTTTAGAGAACCATGTCTGGGTTTGTGGGTCTAATGTTTATTCATTACTTTCTCCAGGGTGGTGTGGCAGATGCTACATGGCTATTTTGATCCCACACATTAGCATAAGTTCAAACCTGACACATAGAATGAAAACATCATACTCCCATTATTACCATCCTGATCAAACTGAAATTCACACCAGGGCACGGAGAAGTACAACCCCAGATATGCAACAACTAATAGGTAGGCTGTCTGGGAAACAGAGGATTAGCGATTTCAAAGTTGTAATGAGTACTCTTTTTCCAATGTATGGCAGTTACCTGGCTACATATCACATAAATGCGTTAGCATGGACAGTAGAAAATCTAACTATATTAATGGAACAAGGTTTTACAGCTTTAACTGAGGAACAGAAATTTTCAAGGATGATGACATTGCAAAATAGAATGGCATTAGATGTCACATTAGCTGCACAAGGAGGGGTGTGTCACATTATTGGTCAAGAGTGCTGCACATACATACCGAGTTTGCAACAGAATCTTTCTCACGTTATTTAGCCATTTGAATGACATTCTACACTCACAACACACTTTGGATGAAGATAAGGGTTGGAGTCCCTGGGATTGGTTTCAAAGTGGAGCTTGGTGGCAGATTCTCCTCAAATGGTTAACCCCATTGATTGTAATATTGGTCTTATTCAGCATGCTTTTCATGTGTGTTATTCCCTGTATGAGATCGATGATTACACAAGCCATTGCTCATCATACTTTTCTGTTGCAAACTGCTATGCTGAAACTTGAGTGTAAAGGACAAGATGCAGCTCTTTCAAAAACTGATGATGACTGTGAAGAGTGTAAGTAATCTCCTGTATAATTGGAATATGATGCAAATGACGGGCATGTAGAAAATTGAAAGAAGTTACATGTTTCTGATGAATAAAGGCATCCCTAAATGTAAACTGTGATAAAAATGATAAAACAGGAGGGAAATGTCAGAAAATTGTTTATTGTTTATCATGCATGTCTAATCATTTATCATTTTATATGATTGCTGTTACTAACAAATCATTTTATAATTGTTAATCATTTTATAATTACTAACATCATTATCATTATCATTGCATAACCATATTATATGATTTAAAATGTATACTGCATGCATCTTTTATGAGTTATACCGTACTGTATTGTTTCTGGGTAATAAGTGGCCCTTTTGAGTGTCCTCCATTTAAGATGTGCTTAAAAGTCAAAGTGTCTCACCAGACCAGACTATGTGCATGATAAGGGGTCTGGGAGTGAGGGGGAACTGACCTTGTTTTCTTATGAAATGCTGTGACTTGGAGCCTGAGAGCACACCTGCAAGGCCATGTTGTTCTCAGTCCAGGCCAATGTTTTGTACTCATACTCATATTATGACTGTGAATTGTACCCAGCAGATGCTTTGTGTGACTGACTATGTATAAAAACTTCCTGATTGTTTTTTATTGCCAGTGCTGAATTTGCTGTTACAAGTGTGCACTCCTGCAGTAAAGAACTCATATGAGGAATATACTTGTGTCATGAATCTTATTTGAGGTAACGAACCAATATACGATCACTCTAAATTTCCCAGATTCTGACGACGTCATTACTGCTCGACTTTGTAGTTCTTTTCCAAGTAACTCAATTATACCACACTTTTAAAAATACCTATGTTTTTTGCGGAAGACATAACTCCCGACCGATCGAACGTGAGTTTTCAGCCTAGCCAAAATCGTCTTTTCTGGGTCAGCTTTGTGCACTTCGTACGAATTAAATATAATTTTGAAGATCTTTCAATACAGAATATGGAAATAACAGTACATCAGTTTTGAATCAGTTTTATATAATTTTCGGCTTTAATGAAAAGGAATTCCCCTGGCAGCTTTCCACCAACATGGCCACCCATATAGAAACTGGCAGCTGTGTGATGTTGTGGCAATGCATATTGTAGAGGAGTCAGCAGACAGCGTCTCAGTCAGGAGGCAGTGGTTAAACATAAGAGAATAACGGACAGGGATGTCATGGGGAGCTGGCAGGAAGAGGGAGCTGGAGGTTTAAGGGAAATGTATTATGGGGTTAGATGTCATGCAGTGTGATGTGAAATGTCATGCAGTTGTGAGATGATCTAGGTCAAATAAGTTCATTTTGTCTTCTTTCAATTATTTATCTTGTGTTCTTATAAAAGACAAAAATAAAATAGAAAGGAGATGTCTTTACCTTCTTAACATGTTTCGACTGTACACTGCAGCCTTCGTCAGAAGAGTCAGCTGATTGCTGCCAGGTGACATTTATCAGCTGATTTTCGTAGGGGGGCAAGCTCAGCAGATCTGTCAGATCCACTGAGCCGGCCCCGCCTCCCGCCGTCAGATGGTCTCTGGAGAATGTGATCCCAGGTGTGGGAAAGCATAAAGGCCCCCTCATCTCGATTCATGGTGTCTTTTACCCGCTTCATGATTTCTATGGCCTCCTTGATCCAGCGAGTGAGCTGGCCCTGCCTACAAAAGTCAGCTGATAAATGTCACCTGGCAGCAATCAGCTGACTCTTCTGACGAAGGCTGCAGTGTACAGTCGAAACATGTTAAGAAGGTAAAGACATCTCCTTTCTATTTTATTTTTGTCTTTTATAAGAACAAAAGATAAATAATTGAAAGAAGACAAACTTATTTGACCTATTACGTGGAAGTTATGGACAAGATTGCATCAAAGACTTCCGCCGGCTGGAGAAATTGGAGAAAACATGGGCACACTTCAGAAACCACCTGAGATTTAACCTCCGATGCAGAGATGAGGATGTCACACCAGCAAGCCTCAACATAGGAAATCCAATCCCAACCAAAAACACAGAGAAAATTATCAAAAAAGCACGGAAAGACCTGATCAAAGAACGGATAAGAATGACGGCGAACAAAGTGGACAAAATCAACAACCAGATCAAGGAGGAAATGGACATTTTCAAGAAACACTACCCGACCGACCAGGAAACGCAGGAGCAGATAAAAGCACAATTAAAACATGCACATGAACAAGAATTCATTATAACGAAAAACCGCCAATTAAAAAAACTAAAAAAAACTTACAGAAAGGAAGAACGGACGAAGACAAACACACACAGAAACGAACGCTAAGTGGGTCAAAAACTTATCAAAACGAATACTCACGGACACGGATAAAACAGTGCTGAGCAGAGGACTGAACTTCGCCATCACACCAGCCAGAACCCCCCATGATGAATACATTCTCGCAACAGAACTGGCATGTGAAAAAAATCCAGGACCAAGGGGAAAAAGCATCACTCCGGAACGCAGTCGCAGGAATCCTAAAAACGGCCAAATTACCACAAAGCAACGTTACAAGAGAAGAAGAAAAAGCCTTAAACTCACTCAAGACAGATAAAACAATCACAATCCTCCCAGCAGATAAAGGCAGAATGACAGTAATATTGGACACGGAAACATATGAAAAACAGATGGAAACCATGTTGGCAGATGACAGCACATATGAAATCATTAAAACAAACCCCACAGAAGAAAAGAAAAAAATGCTAAAAGCCCTTCTCAAACCCCTATTAGAAAGCAAAAAAATCACAAAGGACACATATGATCACCTGATACCCACAGCCAGCATCACTCCCCGGATCTATGGAACCCCAAAAATACATAACAAGGATATCCCACTGCGGCCAGTAATAGACAGTATTGGATCAGTTACGTACAATTTATCAAAAGCCCTAGTTGAAATCAGCAAACCCCTCCTTGGACTATCAGATTTCCACTGCAAAAACTCAAAAGAGCTGGCACAAGAACTCAAAGATATGAAAATAGAATCAGACGAGATCCTCATTTCACATGACGTCATTTCATTATTCACAAAGACACCCGTTGACATCACACTACTTATAGTGCAAGAACGCCTCAATAATGACAGTACCCTAAAAAGACACACCAATCTCACAGTTCACAACATATCCGAATTATTACAGTTTGTTGCAAAATCCACCTATTTTCAATTCAGAGGAAAAATCTACAGACAAAAAGAAGGATTTGCAATGGGAGACCCACTATCAGCCATTATGAGCAGCTTTTTCTTGGAGGATCTGGAAAACAAAGCCATCAACACAGCACCTACACAATGCAAACCCACCCTTTGGAAGAGATACATGGATGACATTCTGGAAAAAATAAGGAAAGGACACACACAAGAACTCACTGACCATCTGAACAGCACAGACAGCACTGGGAATATAAAATTCACACACGAAGAGAAGGAAAGTGGCACCATAGCCTTTCTGGACGTGGATTTTCAACGATGATAGCAGCATAAAAATCACAGTCTACAGTCTTTTTTTGGGGGTTGCGCTCCGCGGCAAACGAGAATTTAGAAGCTTCGCCGGCAGAGAGCTCGTTTTTGCGCAGCGCCTATGGCTGGCCGGTGAATTTCTGCCAAATGCGCAGGTCCTATGGCTGGCCGGGGAATTTCTGCCAAAGAATCCGTCAGCGGACAGCTGCCCGTGTGAGGTTTTGCAGTTGCGCGCAAACACAAGCACGCTGGCGGGCCCAGGCCAGCAGTGTTTTCCGCGTGCTTTTGTGCCTAAAACGTTGAAGAACGCAGAGTTTGTGTTGCAGACACGACGACCAGCGCCCTCCATTGCGCCTGCGCACATGTTGAAAAAGGCTGTATGTCACAGTGTTGAAAAATGCTTTAAAAAATTCCTGTATCCAGACGGTGAACCGGATCACTCCAAAATTTAATCAGTTCTTCCTTGTACCATTTCCAACAACGCCTGAAAGTTTCATGGAAATCCGTCCAAGACTTTTTGAGTTATCTTGCTAACCAACAGACAAACAGACAGACAGACAAACAGACAAACACACAGACAAACCCCGGCAAAAACATAACCTCCTCCTGGCCTTTTCGACCTGGCGGAGGTAATAAACAGGAAATAAGACATAGAACAAAAGCTGAAATCAAAAACAAGGACACCATAACTATACCATACATACGAGGGATCACAGAACCAATTCAAAGGATCATGAAGAAATACAAAACTAGAAAAGCACTCGGAGAGCGCAGACCTCCGCCAAGCGCCACAGTTCCCCCCATACAGTGTTTGTGTGTACGTTGTCAGATTGCTTGACCATGAAAACATCTGAGTAGCAACTGGATTCACAATGATAGGATTAGTGGTTCAGTAGTAAAAGCATTACCTCCTTGGCGGAGGTAATAAACTGAAGTGTTGCTGTTGTGTCCATGTCCTGCATCTGCAAACTCCCAGGCTGGGGGCGTTGCAATTGAATGAATGAATGAATTAGTCTTTATTTCGAATAGATTAAGAGCACAGGTTAAAAGAAAGTGAATAATATAACAAAGGGGGTAATAAAATCCAACAAGGTCAAATTAGACAATAGCTCCTCTGATTATACAGTTCAACATAAGTTATCCGAAATATGTGATGGCTGAATCCGCAGCTTATATTGCCCATCCATGTTCCATCCAAGAATTCAAAAGAAAAAACAAAAGAAGTCATGACACAACTGCGTACAACCCACAGGCCAATGGGTTATGTGAGCGTTTTAGATCACTGAAAGCAGCACTGAGGGCTTCACTGACGGATGCCAATTAGGTAGACGGGTTGGCGTGGGTTTTATTCAAAATTCAAACGGTAATTTCAAACTCAGGGTTCATATTAAATGCAGAACTAAAAGGAGTAGAAAATAAATAAATAAATAAATAAATAAAAGTATATACAGATCAGCAGACAGTCGGCGGTCTTGTAACAACAATAACATACAATATTGGACTCAGTATAAAATGGAACACCACCACTTCCAAATGCTGAAGTGTGAGTGACGAGTTGACAATTGCTGATATAAGATGATTGTTACATGGCAGCAACCTTCTCATCAAACTGTAAACATCGTTACGTATCAACTCGCCAAAAGACGGAATGTTCACAGACACAAACATCCTGCTTGCAGTCGACCTTCGTGGTACATCTAATCTTTATCTTTATTGGGGTTGCGCTCCGCGGCCAAAGATGATTTGGAAACTTGCCCGGCAGAGAGCTTCTTTTTTTTTTTTTTGTTACTTATTTGTACCCGTAGGTAGACTTGGTTTGCAGTCTGGTGACAAGCCACCGGCTGCTGGTCGCTGCGTGCGCGAGCGCCCTAAACCTACATGTTTTTGGTGTGCGGGAGGAAACCGGAGAAATCCCGGAGTAAACCCGCGCAACACGGGGAGAACATGCAAACTCCGCACAGCTCACTGTTGGCCGGGGGCTGGGATCGAACCCATGATCTCATGATCCCCGCAATCCCCCGGCCGAGGGTAAAACTGTGCTGCCACAGTGCTAAACCACTGCGCCACCGTGCAGCCCAGAGAGCTTCTTTTTGCGGAGCTACTATGGCTGACCGGGGAATTTCTGGCTGTCTGAGCTTTTGCAGCGTTGCGCAAACACAGGCACACAGCACGCTGCCGAGCAGCTCGTTTTTGCGCAGCGCCTATGGCTGGCCGGGGAATTTCTGCCAAATAATCCGGCGGCGGACAGCTGCCCGTCTCAGCTTTTGCAGCGTTGTGCAAACACAGTTTTCCGCGTGCTTTTGTGCCTAAAACGTTGAAGAAGGCGGAGTTTATGTTGGTCAGACACGATGACCAGCGCCCTCCATTGCGCCTGCGCACATGTTGAAAATAGCCGTATGTCACAGTGTTAAAGAATGCTTTAAAAAATTCCTGTATCCAGACGGTGATCCGGATCATCCCCAAAATTTAATCAGTTCTTCCTTGTACCATTTCCAACAACGCCTGAAAGTTTCATGCAAATCCGTCCAAGACTTTTTGAGTTATCTTGCTAACCAACAGACAAACAGACAGACAGACAAACAGACAAACCCTGGCAAAAACATAACCTCCTCCTGGCCTTTTCGGCCTGGCGGAGGTAATAAACACAGCAGTCAAACCACACAAAAAAATAAGACAGTTATTAGTACGCCCCATGGACAGAATAGAACAAGACAAAAAATGCAATGTAATACATGAAATATCATGCAGATGATGCAACAAAACCTACATTGGAGAAACTGGAAGACCATTCACCACAAGAAAAAAAGAACACTGGAAGGAATGTGAGAAGGAAACACAAGGACGACTCACAAGATCACAAAAAGAAAAGGCAGAACAAGAAACATTAAAATCAGCAATATCAGATCACTGCAAATGAAATAACCACATCATGGACTGGGACAACACAGAGCAACAGACACAAACGCTGGATCAAGGAGGCCATAGAGATCAGGAAGCGGGGAAAAGACACCATGAATGAAGATGAGGGGGCCCTTATGCTTTCCCTCACCTGGGACCACATTCTCCAGAGACCATCTGATGGCGGGAGGCGGGGCCGGCTCGGTGGATCTGACAGATCTGCTGAGCTGGCCCCGCCTACGAAAATCAGCTGATAAATGTGACCTGGCAGCAATCAGCTGACTCTTCTGACGAAGGCTGCAGTGTACAGTCGAAACATGTTAAGAAGGTAAAGACATCTCCTTTCTATTTTATTTTTGTCTTTTATAAGAACAAAAGATAAATATGTGAGATGATCTGTTGAGTTTATAAGAAGAACCTGGCTTAGCTCATTCATTGCTTTTCTGTGTATGGATGATGTGAAAGTGTTAATAAAACTTTGTCTGTTCGTAAACTGGCCTCATCATTTCCCACACTCTCCACAACGTCATCTTGAAACTATGAATAGACACTCCCTTCTTTTTATGCTGTGTTTTAACTTCAGTTTTTTGTATTTTTTCATTGTAACTACTTTGTATCTTGTAAATATACAGTCATATACTAGCTGTAATTAGAGGTGAAATGAAAATGTCTCATATTTTTTGGGGAGATTTTTACATTTTCAATAGAATTTTTTAAGACATTTGCTTTGAACTGATTTATGTTTTTGTCTTAACTTTTTAAAAATACTGTTAAATGTAGCTATAATGTTTTTTAGATGTTTGCAGTTTTTCTGTATTTTTGTATAGTTCAGTAGGGTACTGTATCTTTAAGATTTACGGCAGAACCTGCTTTACGGTAGTCTCTCACTGCCCTCCATGGCGACAGGCACTGCTGGGAAAACAGAGAAAGAGGCAGTTTGCTGCTGAACTGCTGTCAGGAATCCTGCTCATGTGAGTTCAGATGTTTGTGAATTTAAGGAGGTTTTGAGCTGCAGCTAAACCTTAAAACTGTCTGGATGTGGAGGCAGCAGCTCCTGAAGACCATTAGCTCGGTGCTAGTTAGCCACAAGGCTAACAGGCTTTTCCACGTTTTGTGAAATTCAAGTGTGTGAGTGTGAGTTGATGAGGAATTGTGTTACTGAAACAGTCCTGCATGACAGCTGCATCGGTGACTGGAGCGCCAACATTAGCGGAGTTTTCCTTTGGTTTCACTGCCTGAAGTTCTAGTTAGAGGGGATGCAGATGACGTCATCAATCACAACTCATGACAGTAAAAAAATGCTGGGTGGCAAAATGAGTGGCAGCATTAGGGGGTTTGCATTAAAACCCACACAAAACAAACCCAGAGTAGTCAATCAGAGCAGAATGCAGAGAACCTGCTTCCATGGACCTTTTCACAAATGCATGATGGCAGCTGCTCGTGACGCGTTGGTCAAAGTATCCAGAGATTGTTTGAGGACAAAGCTGGGGCGCATCAGTGCACTGGCTCTATATTTATATAATTTTTAAAATTTTAATATGTAAATTCTGATGGCAGGTTCAAGATTATTGTATTGTACAGTATGCTAGTATTAGATTGAGGGCCGAGTGGCTCTATCTGCTGCAGTTTTTGAGTTGATCGATCCCCATCCAGGGAGTAGCTGATTTTCACAGATATGCTAATGCATATTTTCCAAAACATGAATCTATTTTTTGGCAGGCTAAGTATGTGCATATCTATCTATAAATTCACTAAATCTCTGTCTGTGTGTTTGTTTGACTGTTCCATGCATAGCTCTCAAACCATTTGTCAGACTGGCCTCAGATTTTAAACGTGGTTTCCTGAGGTTACGAGGGTGTGCATCCCCGAATATGGAGTCTCTCAGTCAAAATATGTAATTTTTACCAATAAATGTTGTAGCCACTGCTCCACAACCACTCTCTGTATCTTCATGTCCTGGCTTCAAGAAGTGTGGGCGGGGTTTCAGATAGACTCCGTGCTCATTGGATAATACGTGACATCACAACCACGCTGATTGGATAACACACACCATCACAACCTGTCCATCACCACAGCGCTTCGCAAGCAAAGATTTTATAAGTGCTTTGCTGCTGTGTGCATCCCCGAGTATGGAGTTGCTCCATCAAAATATATACCATAATGTTGCTGTGATTGATAATTCGGCATGGAGAACATGGGGGGGGGGGGGGGGGTCAACGTTTGGATTTTCATCAGTGGGGTCAGTGGTGATGAAGAAAAGTTGCTTGAAAGCGGAAGCCGAGCCAAAACCTTCTCTGGGTCAGCTTAGCTTACATTTGTTGGTGGCCGAAAAAAATCTTTTTAACACTTTTACAGAAATTCTTCTTCTTCATGGTTTACACTCACTGTTGTGGGCCTTCACTTGATCCAAAATGCTGCAGCTAGAGTTTTAACAGGTACTACAAAGAGAGATCACATCTCTCCAGTTCTGGTCTTCCTTCATTGGCTTCCCATAGAATCTAGAATTAAATTTAAAATCCTTCTTCTCACTTACAAAGCTCTAAATAATCAGTGCCCTTGTTATTTAAAAGATCTGATAGTATCTTATCATCCTAACAGAGCACTATGCTCCCAAAATGCAGAATTACTGTAGTACGTAGAATCTCTAAAGTGCAAAGGGAGGCAGAGCTTTTAGTTATCAGGCTACTCTCCTTTGGTACCAGCTGCCAATCTGGATTTGGGAGTCAGACTCAATCTCTGTTTTTAAGAACTGGGCTAAAACCTTCCTTTTTGATATAGCCTATAGTTAGGATGGGATCAGGTGACCCTGAACCCTCCCTTAGTTATGCTGCTAATAGGTTTAGACAGCCGGGGGACCTCCAACAATGCACCGGGCTTCACTTCTTTCTTGACTCTCAATGGAATATTTTTGCCGGTCATAAACATCTGTTTGGTTTCTCCCACAGATGGAGTCCCCGTCGTGCTGTTTGCTCTCTACATGTCTGTTCTTTTCTTCTTCTTCTTTATCCCCTCACCCCCCAGCCAGTCCGCAGCAGATGACGGCCCCTCCCTAGCCTGGTTCTGCTGGAGGTTCTTCCTGCTAAAAGGGAGTTTTTCCTCTCCACTGTCTCAAAGTGCTGCTCACAGGGGATCGTCTGATTTCTGGGATCTTTTCTGCAATTGTGAGCTTTTCCCCTGCAGTTTGAAAGTGCTATGAGATGAATGAATGAATGAATGAATGAATCTTTATTTCGGATAGTACAGGTTAAAAGAAACTGAATAATATAACAAAGGGGGAAAGAAAATCCAACAAGGTCAAATTAGACAATAACTCCAATGATTATACAATTCAACATAAGTTATCCGAAATGGGTGATGGCTGAAGCCGCAGCTTATATTGCCCACCCATATTCCATCCAAGAATTCAAAAGAGAAAAAAAGAGATAAAAAACAAGAGCGATTACAATTCAAAAACAAAGCTAAGACAAAATGTGACAGAAAAAAAAGAAAAAAAAACTAAGCTACAACACAACACAGGCTGGATATGACAGTCCTTGTGTGATTTTACATGTCATCTTGTATATATGTTTGGAGTATTTCTTCCTTTAGTTTTTGTTTAAATTGTCCAAGCGTTGTACATGATTTTAATTCAGGTCCAAAGTCGTTCCATAATCTGACTCCTTGCACTGAAACACAGTGTTGCTTGGTGGTAGTTCTCACTGAAGGTTTTTGAAATATACATGTTCCTCTGAAATGATATTGATTCTCCCTTATTTGGAACAAGTTTTGGATATTTGCGGGCAGTGATAGATTCTTCACTTTAAACATTATTATTGCAGTTTTAAAGTCAACCAGATCTTTCAACTTGAGAGCTTTTAATTTAAGAAAAAGTGGGTTTGTTGGTTCCCTGTAAGCTGCTTTGTTTATTATTCTAATAGCTCTCTTCTGAAGCATAAAGAGTGGATATATGTTTGTTTTATATGTATTTCCCCATACTTCATTACAATATGTCATGTATGGGAGTATTAATGAATGATACAAGGTATATAGTGTGGGTTGATTCAGCAAATATTTCACTCTGTGTAATATTGCAATTGATTTGGATATTTTACCTTTAATATAATTAATATGTGACTTCCAACACAGTTTATTATCAATTATTACTCCAAGAAATTTAGTTTCAGATACCCTTTCAATCTCTACACCATTTACACTGAGTTTAGATACTGAGTTGTTGTGATGGTTGTTAAAGACTATAAATTTTGTCTTACTTAAATTGAGCGTTAATTTGTTTGTATCAAACCACAGTTTAAGCTTTCCTAATTCCTTTCCGAGTGTATCCAGAAGTTGTTCCAGATTGCTTCCACTGCATAATAGATTAGTGTCATCAGCAAACAATATTAATTCCATTTTTTCTGAAACTTTACATTTATCATTTATATACATATTGAATAATAATGGCCCCAAAACTGAGCCCTGTGGGACTCCACAAGTAACCTTCAGTAACTGTGAGTTTTTGTTACCAACACATACATACTGATATCTATTCTTTAAGTAACTACTTAACCAGGACAGTGCTGCTCCTCTAATACCACAATTTTGTAGTTTCTTTAATAATAAATTATGATCCACTGTATCAAATGCTTTTTTAAGATCCAGGAATACCCCAACTGAATACTCTTTATTTTCAACAGCAGTTGATATTTTTTCTATAAATTCCATTAGAGCAAATGCAGTTGTCCTCTTGTGTCTGAACCCATATTGCTGCTCACACAATAAATTATTCTTCAGTATGAAGTTGTCAGTTCTCTCATGGAATATTTTTTCAAGTATCTTGGAAAATTGCGGCAATAGTGAAAAATGACTTGTTGTGAAATGGCACTATATAATAAAGTTGAATTGAAATAAAAATTGCTGTGAACTACCAATGCCTACCTGGTTACGCAGTTGATATAATTTGATTTAAAAAAAAATGGTTCAAGTACAAAAAATCAAATTAGCTTAAAAATGTACAGCAAGGCAAAAAAAAAAAAAAAAAGCAAAACGTGTTAAAACCAGAGGCATCAAAAGTAAATTTGCAAAAAAAAAAAAAAAAAAATTCCTAAAAATAATGAGATTTGTAGGCCTGCTCCTACAAAAATAGTTTTACAAGAAGAAGCATGTAGCACAAATTTATGTTTTACTTCTGATAAACCAGCCGTTCTGAGCTCTTTACTCTGTGTAATCTGATTACATGCTGTGGGCCATCAAACTTGCACTTTCTGATCAGGGATGATGTGCTGATCTCCTGTTCCTGGTTTCTCATTTTTCTGTATTGTCACACTTAAATGTTTCATATCATCAAACAAATTTGAATATTAGACAAAGGTAACACAAGTAAACACAAAATGCAGTTTTTAAATGAAGGTGTTGATTATTAAGGGTGAAAAAAATCCAAACCTACATAGCCCTGTGTGAAAAAGTGATTGCCCCCTAAACCTAATAACTGGTTGGGCCACCCTTAGCAGCAACAACTGCAATCAAGCATTTGCAATAACTGGCAATGAGTCTTTTACAGCACTGTGGAGGAATTTTGGCCCACTCATCTTTGCAGAATTGTTGTAATTTAGCCACATTGGAGGGTTTTCGAGCATGAACCACCTTTTTAAGGTCATACCACAGCATCTCAATCAGATTCAGGTCAGGACTTTGACTTG